>JANIJG010010132.1:0-176006 GCA_024611175.1 Megaceryle torquata | reverse complement strand
TTTCTGACATCTTTTATATTTTACAACTTGCTGTTAGTTTGATTTTTTTTTTTTTTTTTTTTTTTTGCTTTGTTTTTGTTTTTTGTTTGGTTGGGGTTTTTTTTTTCATGATCTGCAGCCTGGCACAATTCTACTTTCAAACTTATCTGTCTCCTGTTTGTTTTTATTTTCCTTTCCCCAGAAGACATGGTTTAGAAGCATAATGAGAATTAGGCCTTTGAAAAACTACAGGTATTAATTCATTGACATGCAAAAGATCAATTCCCCACCCCTTATTTCCCCATGCCTGAGTTTCCTTTGCACTGCCAACTGTGCCCTTAATTGTTTAACCTGTACTTAGATAAAAAGTATTTGTCCTTGCAAAGAAATCATCAGGTCACCCACGTCCTCAGACAAGCTGCACAGTCAGGCAGAGGGGACAGGTAGGGGAGATGTGGCTGGTGTAACGGAGACAAGCGCTGGGTTAAATGCACTGATTTGTTTGCAGCACACGGTAACATGTCCTGTTGGTGACTCACAAGATTGTTCTTTCTTTTTGTGTTAGTTGTGGAAATCTGTGAATTCTCATCTTTAAATTATTTTCCAAAGGAAGTTTTATCATGAGGATGTTACCCCGAGAGGGTGAATAAAATGAACCAGGTGCAGCCCATAGACTATCTGGCTCTTGTTTCCTTCTTTTCTGGTTGTATCAAACACTTGGCTTCGAAAAGCATGAACTTGAACTTAGTCACATGGAAGAGTCCCTTAAATTAATTCCCTCACATTCATTTGAGGACCTGGAAGATGCTACTTTATGCAACCATGGAATAAGTAGCTGTGCTGGTTTTGTCTGGGATTGAGTTAATTTTCTTCACAGTGGCTGGCATGGGGCTGTGTTTTGGATTTGTGCTGAGCACAGTGTTGATAACACGGGGATGTTTTGGTTATTGCTGAGCAGCACTTACACAGAGACAAAGCCTCTTCTGCCTCTCGCACCACTCCACCTGGGGTGCACAAGCTGAGAGGGGACACAGCTGGGACAGGTGACCCCAACTGACCAAAGGGATATAACAGACCACAGGACGTCAGGCTCAGCATCTAAAGCTCGGGGAAGAAGGAAGGAAGGGGGGGACGCATTTGGAGTGATGGTCTTTGTCTTCCCAAGTAACTGTTCTGCGTGACGAAGGCCAGCTCTCGTGGAGATGGCTGAACCCCTGCCTGACAGTGGGAAGGGGTGAAGGAATTTCTTGGTTTGCTTTGCTCGCACATGTGGCTTTTGCTTTATCTATTAAGCTGTCCTTATCTCAACCCCAGTGTTTTCTCACTTTTCCAATTAGCTCCCCCATCCTGATCTGGGGGGAGTGAGCAGCTTGCTGTGTGGGGCTTAGTTGCTGCTGGGGTTAGACCGTGACAGTAGCCATGTTGACCTGAGGTGGTGTTTGCTGGGAGTTAACACCAGTAAAATAAATGAGAGGCAACCGTGGCATTTCTGAGTTCAGCCTTCTGACAGCTTGCAATCAGTCTTCTAGACATCAGATACTAGACAGACTTTGGTAATAAAAGAGGTTGAATAGAAGCTCATAGTCCATGGAAACCAAGTGTCATCGGGGGAGTACTGTCATGCCTTCATCATCCCTTCTCTCTTCTGGCTTCTGCTTCAGACATTCTCCAAGAATATTCTGGAGCGTTATATTACGGATTGCACCATGGCAGTACTTTGCATCCAACTGGAAGGTAATTTGTGGGCTCAAAGCATAGGAAGAGCTTTTCCCTTACAGCAGTTAGACAAGATTTTAGTCTGTTGGTTCTGAAGTCATAAACAAAGGTCACATGCCTTAATGATGAAGGAAAGCAGAGGCTGTGTCAGAGAGCTGCTGCTCCTCTGCAGAGCCCAGGAATGCTGTCCTGTCCCAAATGCCCCTGCCCTAGGTAGGCAGGGTGCCACCAATGCACTTCACTAGCTTGCAACAAACAACTTGTGCCCATCCAACAGTGAATCGGGGCAAGATTTTCTCCAGGAGACTGTTTCTAGTGTCACGTATGCAGTTTAAAGAGCTAGTGAGTACTGAATACGTAGCTATGGTGTATGTGCAAAAACACTGGCCGTGGGGCTTTTCTGCTTCTTAGTTTGAAACACGAGAGGTTCCTGTATTGTTTTCCACCCCGATTTGCAGAATTTCTTCAGGAGACATGGCTTTAATAATCTGCAGAGCCTGCTTTTTATCGTTAACTCCTATCCTGTCTAGATACAAAGCAGATTGGGAATGTTTTCAAAGGGTGAAGGTTTATCAGCACAACTCCCAGACAAGTCAATTAGAGGCTGCCTGGCTAAATCCTCATAACGCCCTTTGAAAATGCAGTTCCTGCCGCCTGCGCGGGCAGCTACAGGGAGCGCGTAGCTCGGCTGCTCGGCGTTACACACAGGAGTAGGCTCTGCCAGCAGAGTAGCTCAGCTCTTGGGCTCTTACCACCTTCATTAAGACTGCTGCACAGAGAAATGCTGGCACTCCCCAAGTGATGACTTACTGCTTTGCCAGTGTTTACCCCATTGGGCTGAAGCAGGATTAAATTGGATGGACATGAGGAGGAAGAAGCCATGTAGATCATACACTTGGGCTGGAAGGCTGTTTGACAATGATGACAGGATTTCATCCATGAAATAATTTGTGCTCTAAAGGCCAGTTAAACTTGAGAGAAAATTAATTGTATCTATTGCCCGTGTTTTGCACAACAGCTTCCCCAGGGACTCTGCGTGGCCAAATCTCCTCAGAAGTGTGTCCTTTAGCGTCTTTGCATTAAGTTGGAGTTGTGTAGAGGGAGAGACAGAGATTATGAAAGAAAAATATTTTCAAAGCAAACTGGAATTGCACTTAGACTTCAGAAAGATTTTTTTTTCCCCAGCCTGTTCTAGACACATACAATTTGAGTAGCATAGTTGCTATTTTTTTATCTATTTCTCCATTAATTTTTGTACAGATTTCTTCCCTCCTGCAACCCTCGCTAGCCAGGCATTCTCTCCAGTGTTCTCTTCTACAGCAGAAAATGTCTTTCTGGCAACAATGCAATGGGGTGGGTTTAAAAGACTGCAATAAACATCAGCAAAGGTTTATGTGCTTATCTGTTTTATTTTGATGAAATGAATACACATGGAACTGGAAGTCCTCTTACCACAGGACCTAAGTGACAGAAGTACAAAATTTCTTCAGTCTGCAATGAAAATACATGTGATCAGGCAGAGTCAAGCTGTGGGAGAAGCTACCTCTCTTTCTCTTTCCACCCTACAGAAATGTCCCTCTGTCCCTTCTCTTGCTTATCCCTTTCTCAAAGTTCATCTCATGCCAGTTGTTGCTGTTCTCGAGCTGGTTTAGCACACCTCAGCATCCTCACCTGGCTGACTGAGGGCAGGCAGGGTCACAGCATTTAGCTGGTTTGACTTTGCCAGTGCTTTTGCTGTTTTGCTCTCATCCAGTGCCTTTTTTGTTACCCTTCTTCCCTGTCCTCTACTTGACCTTCCCAGTGTGATCCAGTTCCTTCTGGTGGCTGGGGCAGGCAGTTCCAGCGAGGGTCCTCATGCCCCTGCGCTGCCTGCTTTGCATCCAGACGACTGGTACTCTCTGTTGGTACTCTCCATTCTCTCTGCTTGAGAGAGCAACCCTTCCAGTCCAGCCACCCTGGCTAAAACATGAGGAAGTGGATAATTTTCCTCGCCGTGAGCTCTTTCAGGTTTCACTGGTGCCCTGAGCATCTTTTACTTCTTATTGTTAACAGGAGTTGGTTTGTTTCTTCTGGTGACTGCACAAACAAGGGCGATGACAGAGTCCTTAGCAGCTTGGGTAGCAGGCAAAGGTTTGACTCCTTCCTGAGGCAGAGGTTACTCGGTGAGCCCGCAGAGCTGAACAGGTTACTGGCTGGGTTGACAGGTCGAGATTTTGGCAGCTTCAAACAGATTTCACAATGTGAATTTCCTGCGTATTACGAAACACTGCCCTGGCCAACAAGAACTGGGCAAGCAGGCCCAGCATGGAAGAGCACAGCATGTGCTTTAACTGAGCAATTGTGATCCAAAATCAATTTGCTACGTCAGGCTTCATCCTGTGAGTTAGCAGGTGTCGGTGCTGTGCTTCAGCAGTGTGAGGAAATTCAAGGAGTAGGGGAGTGGTTTGATGCATGAAATACTTTCATTTGTTGGAAGCAGTGGTATGTAACCCTCCTCCACTTTGCTTGGCCACTTGTCTGAGTTCAGCTTTTCAAAGTCCATCCTCCTCTCCCCATCATTTCTGTGTGATGCCTGAAGCAAGTGTCATTAAGGGGCTACTGTGGAGCTGATGGACTTCAGACACTGGTCACAAGGTGTGGTTGTATCTCAGTCAGTGGTACTGTTGACTTTTTAATGTTATTCTCAGAAGTGGTAGAGTAAGGAAGGATGTGCAGGAAATGAGGAATCATTTCAAATGTTAAAGCTGCCTTGCTGGCATGCAAATGGCAATACCGATTATTTCTTATTGATCTCAGATGAGGTGGTTATGGTCATTATGTCTTTGCTTAAAAGAGCTGTCACGTCAAATCCAGTTGCTTAGTGTGACTTCACAGCAATGCCTGGGACACCTACTAAGCTGTTGACAGGATTTGAGTGCAGCACAAGAAGTTAAGGAGCAAATTTGACTCAGTCTTCAGGGTGCAGGCAGGCTGGAGATGGCTGAATTGGAGTGGTGTTTGGCAGAGTGCATGGTGAGCACTCCCTGTCAGAGGTGGAGAGGTCAAGATCTATCTGGAGAAGTTCCAGGAGACAAAGGAAGAAGAAAGGTGGGGCAAGATGAGGAACACCTGGAAGAAGAGGTGCTAAACCAGACAGATGGGAGAGAGAGCAGGAGTACTGCAGGAAGAGCCAAGACTGGGTCATTGCCATGAAAAGCCCATTTGAGCCTGGATGGCTGGTGGGCTAGTCCATGATTCAACATGAGGGACAAGAAAAGATCAAGTTTTATTTTTAACAGAAAGAGTCACAGAAGAGCAGCGTGGAGAATATGATAACCCTTGTTCTGTGTAAACATGCATCTTCTCTGAGGAAGATGGACTTCGGGCTTTGGCTGGTTTCTCTGGTTTCCTACAGGGAGCAAAGGTAGCTATGGAGCAGGATGTGTCCAAGCACAGCTGGGGAGGGAGCATGCCAGACCTCTCACAGTTGTCACCCTTGCCTTCTAGTGTAGTAACTGGGGTTGTCTTAACAAGAGCAAAGTCAGCAGCAATATGTCTGCTGTGTAGCTGGTGCATGAAAGCATCCGTGGAAGTGGCCCCAGCCTCCTTGTCTATGGGCTCACAGAGTCATTGGTCACTGAGTGGAAGTGGACCCGTGTTAGACCCTGTGAATCACACTCAGCCTCTACAGGCAAAAAGAGAATTTGGGTTTTGGGCCTTCCTGTTTCCCCTTCTTTTCTTTTATTTTCTTTTTAAGAGCAATGAAAGGACTAAGCCATCGCCACAGCCCTGGTCACTCCCTCCCTGTGGCTGACTGGAGCAGCCGTGAAGGTGGAGGATGGGCTGGCAAGTGGCTCTGCTGTTGCTATAACAACAGCGCTTCGGTCTCATTTCTTTTGAAAAATGAATTGCTGCTGGTGGGATGAAGCGAAGCAGCTTCTCCCCGCAGATGAAAGCCCTGCCGACAGCATCGGTGCTCTCTTGTTTACGTATTGGGTCTGTCATGGTATTTTCTGCTAAAAATTTCAGGATGGTTTGGATTAGACCATTTGGGTCCGTGTGTGTGTGTGAGAGAGAGTGCACAGCCTCTGTCCCCTCGCTTCTTCCCCAGTCAGGATTCATTTAAAAAGTCAACCACTGAAGTTTGGCGTTTTCTTGCTCTGCAACTAGAGTTTCTCCAAAGGCATATAAAGAAAAGTGAGTCCTGCTTTGGGGTAGATAGCCGCTGTGAAATGCAGGTCCATTGGCCAGATATCTTCTGTGAATAAAGCTAAAGGCCTATGAAACTGGCAAGGATTTAATTTAAATTTTTTTTTTTTTTGTATTTTCCTTTTATCTTTATTTTATGCATCAAGAGTCTTCTGCTCCGAAACACAAACCTCTAAGCTGCTGCTAATAGCTTCATGATGCATATATACTACTTCAGGAGAAGGAGAGGGAAGACACTTTAGAGGAGGATCTTTCACTTCAGACGATGTTTATACAGAGGGAAGAGGAAGTGCTGGGATTTTACTCTAAGATGCTATGGAGTCCTGGCGGTGGTTAAACTGTTTGCCAGGGCATGGTGTTTACTATTCAAGCTATCCAATACTTGACATGGTGATTGGAAATGAAATCAAGATACGAAAATTCATGTTTGCATTTAAATAATTTGGTAAGAATATTTCTCTGTTGTACCCCAAAAAGAAGTGGTGCATCTATTGTTATGGCTCCCAACCCCTCCAAAATGCTGGAGCCAAGGTGCTCCCCCACCTGCAAAAACTGTATCCATTGTGTTGCCTTCAAATAAACCTTTCATGTTATGTTGCTGTCTACCTGCAGTTTTTCAATGAGCAAAGAAAGAAATTTAAGAGTGTTTTTTAGGGCCTGTTAACCCCCCAGTTCCTAACACTTCTGAAGGAGAATGATGTGGAGCTACAAACTTAGAGAAGGCTTCATTTTGGTTTCGTTTGCAACAAGGCACAATTCCTGTATGCTTGATATTTGATGGAAAATAGTTTCCAAGTCAAAGCTGCTTTTTTGTTGTAATGCATGATAAACACGATTATTAATATTTATATGCTGGGCCTGCTTTTACTTTTGCTAAAGTTACTGTGTATTTGTACAGGGAAACATCCAAGTCTCAGCACATGATGAAACTTTAGAAGCTGATATTTTTAGGGCTGGTTATTTTCCATTAGACAGTTTTGATTCTTTCGGTAAATGTTCATGTACAAATAAGGCGATGGATTTAGGATAAATTAGTAAATGATGTGAAACCTGAAAGTGTGAAACAATGCAGAAGTTTGGGACATTTCTTTCAACCTCATTTTTGCGTGTGCATGCCCATTGAACTTGATGTTGAGTCGCCATTCGGTGACTGTTTTTCTGCTGTGGAAGGCAAAGAGGGATAGTGCTTTTGTAAAGAGACAGCTTAGGAGTTGAAATGAGTGATTTCAGCTGTAAATTGTGAGTGGCCCATTAGGGACAACATTTAAATATGCTGGTTTAAGCCACTTTATCATCTGTGTTACCACCTGCACTCAAGACCAGATTGTGCCCTTTCTTTTCTTGCTCTGAAGAAAAGAAACTTGGAGGCAACCGTGCTGCTGTACTTGTGAAGTGGTGCCATTACCACATCCTTTCCTCGTCTCTGGCATCTGAAATAGGGTCATATAAAGATCAGTGAAACAAGCTCAGTGCCTCGGCTGTAGTCTTCTGCCACACACCAGTTACGCCAGGCAAAAAGCAGCAGGGAGCTGTAATAATGCCTTATGGTGGTGTTCAGCTTAACATAGGTTTTAGGGGAGGGAAGCAGTGGAGGTGAGAGCCATAGCCCAAGCCTCCTTCTGGGATCTGATTTTTCTCCTTCACACTAGTCCTGGGTGTTGACTTACCTTCCACATCGCTGTCAACTGGCACAGATGAGGCAATTACCACCCCTGGGCCAGTGCCTTTTGCCGGAGCTTGCTGCTGCCGCGGCACAGAGAGATGAAAAGGTGATGCTGCTGCTGTAGGGCTCTGTGCTCTGCAGCCTGGTGTGCTCCCTGCAGCCCATGGCTGATCAGCCTGACCATCCTGGGTTTTAATGGTGGGCACTTCTGCCTGAATCTGCTGCCACATGCTGGGCCCCATCTCTGGGCAGCTGTGGAGCTCACAGGAGGGGCAAAAACTGCTCTGGTCAGGTGAGAGGAGTGGGAGCCCAGTGATGGGGACTCCACACACACAGTGGAACTCCTGACCCCTGCCTTGCTGCAGGTGGGTTCCCCGTTGCTGCCTGTGGCACAGGGAGAGGAACTTCTCAGTGTAAATCACTGGCCTTGCTGTTCCTTCACCCACAAAAGCCAGGGCTGGGTAAAGACTCAGGGTAATGGCAGCTCCTGGGTGGCTGTGCAGGCTCCTTGCACCGGAGCAGCCCGGTTGAGCAGCGGCTTGTGTGGCAGAGGCTGCGGTCACAGAGCAGCTGGACTCTGTGCAGCTCCATGGAACCCAGGAGGAGAAGGAATTTCTTCAGTCTGTGGGAGTCTTGGCACACGCTGGCTTTGTGCAGGGGGAACAGGCAGCAAAGTCTCAGGCGTGTCTGCCAACAGGGACCTGCTGGTGACTCTTAGCCACATGTTAGTCATTTTCCCACATATAAAAACCCTCTTCTGCTCCAGTACAATTCAAGGAGGTGATGGTCTGCTTGAGGACTCATAGACTTTCTGCTTTGTTATAAAGGCCACATCTCTGTGAAGGACCAACATGTAGCTTGGTGTCCCTTGTATGTTCAGCTGGGACTGCAGCAACACACGCATCAGCCACGTCCCTCTGCACTGCGTGCTGAGGTGGCCACGCGGGCCTGAAGGGCAAAAGGAGGGTGCAGCCTTCTCAGAACCACTCCCTCTAAAATGGGGGTGAGATACAAATTTGCTTGCCTGTCTTACACAGGGGATGAAAGGGGAAGGTGCCCTCTGGGATGGGAGGAATAAATGGGATCTGAATTGTGGGAAGAAAGAAGGTTGAGGACCTCTAGGTTAGGGAAGGGGTGGGAGCTGTGTGCCTGGGACTTTCATACCAGTAAGAATCCTTTAAAAATTGATAAAATCTTTCAGCATTTTGTCTTCTATTGTTCTAGTATCAAGGATGCAAGTGTGTCCTGAAGGCGTTTGCTAGAGCTGTGACCTCTTTGCTTCCTCCCCTCCCCACTATTGTTTTTTGCCTTAGCCACAGAGGGATGCTTTTTTTAGCCTGGTACATAAGCAGAGAACTTAACATTTGGTGTCATAGGAGAGGACTGTAGGTTGTTACAGTGCTTTGCTATGCTTCTTTTAACCTCAGTTAAAGCTTATATTAATACACTATCTTTTTAAATAACATTTTCATATTCTAATTTAATTGCTTTCCTAGAGACTTGTCTTGCTATCATTTCTGCTAGTTACTCATGTTTTACGTTAGCTCCCAGTACACAGGTTATTTTCTTTTTCATTGTTGGTTTGGTTTTTTGGGTTTTGTTGTTGTTGTTATTTGATTGAGTTAACATCATGCAAAGTGCCTTCTGTTTTTTAGAGTGGATGCATTTTTTTCCCTTCCCTTAAAACTGATTCTCAATATGTTTTGTAGTCAAGAACAGAGGGCTAATCGAATGAAATTATGTTAATGCATTTCCCAAAAAATTTAGTGTCAACAAGACATTTTTCAATACAAGTAGTCAATTAATTGTATTGCAGGTATTTGTCAGGAAGCTTCTAGAAAGAAGCAACAGAAAGATTTTCAGAGTAAACAGTAATTTTTAGTAATTCCATTTTTATTGGACTGGTTTAAGTGTTAGAGACTGTTTAAGTCTCATCCCTGTGTTAGGCACCAAAAAGTTGAATTAGTGAACTTGCTCCATAAAGATCTGGTAGCTTGGAGAGCACAGGCAATTTTCCCTTCTGCTGCCCTATTCAGGGGCAGGTTTGGGGCTTTTGAGGTTTTTTGTTTGTTTATTTTAGGCAGTCTTCTCAAGTTGATCAAGGGATAAGAATGAAGTGAAGGAACCTTCCTAATCAGAGTTTTTAAAACTTACTGCCCCAACCGGGCTTGATGAGGAAGGCTCCTTGGCACTTTTTTTTGCATCTGCAACTGGTTAATTACTTTTTTTCCTCTTGTTTTTCTTTAAGCTTCAAGAGACAGTGAAAAGGAAGTTAGAAGGCGCACGTTCACCTCTCAATGGAGAACAGCAGAATGGAGTTTGTGATGGGAGTTTTTCTCCGACCAGCAAGCGGATACGGAAGGATGTACCAGGCATCGAGGCCATCAACAGCTTGCCCAACAATTTGCCTTTGCCTGCTGTTTCTCCTCTTCACCAGCTGGACATGAAAGCTCCCCTGCCCCTGCAGAACAGTGGAACTCATGGTAGTGGTCTAGAAGACTTGGGTAAAAATGGTGGGCTTTCTGAGATAAAGCTCCCTGTCAATGGTTGCAATGAGCTGGACGATAGTTTTAACATCCTGCAGAACAAGGAGCTAAAGCAAGAGCCTTTGGATGACCCCAGCTGCATAGACACTTCTGAAACATCTCTTTCAAATCAGAACAAGCTCTTCTCAGACATTAACCTGAACGATCAAGAATGGCAGGAGCTAATAGACGAACTAGCGAACACTGTCCCAGAAGATGATATACAAGATCTGTTCAACGAAGACTTTGAAGAGAAGAAGGAGACGGAATTTCCAAGGCCTGCCACAGAGACTCAAGAGAGCGCAAGCGTGAAAAGCGATCCATCTCATTCTCCATTTGCTCACGTCCCACTAGGGTCTCCCCAGGTGAGGCCTTCTTCTTCCGGTCCTCCATTTTCAAACGTCTCCACAGCCTCCTCTAGCATAGCTTCTGTGTCCAGTGCCCCGCCAGCCCCGATGCCTGCCGGCTCACCAGCAAACTGTGTGGTTCAGTCCCCTCAAACTCCCAGCCAGGCCCACACCCCGGGCCAGACGCAGACACGGTCTGGAAATGGCTACCTTATGAACCCAGCGGCAGCCACTGTGGCAGGATCAGGTCCCGGGCCTGTCAGTATGCCAAGTGCTGACTTGTCTCCAGCCGAACAGCTCAAGCAGATGGCAGCCCAGCAGCAGCAAAGAGCTAAGCTCATGCAGCAGCAGAAGCAGCAGCAGCATCCAAATCAACCCTCAAGCTGGTCACCTGTGGGTCCTCCATCTAGTCCATATGGAGGACCCTTCAGTGCAGACAAACCAAATAGTCCAATGATGTATCCCCAAGCCTTTAACAACCAAAACCCGATAGTGCCTCCTATGGCAAACAACCCACAGAAGACCACAATTAATAACTACCTCCCTCAAAATCACATGAATATGATCACTCAGCAGCCAAATAACCTGGGCACAAACTCCTTAAGCAAACAGCCCAATATGCTTTCTTATGGCAACACCAAACCTCTGACCCACTTCAGTGCTGAGCTGAGTCAGAGGATGACCCCACCGATGGCAAACCCCAGCAAGAACCCCATGATGCCATACATCCAGCAGCAGCAGTCCCAGCAGCCGCAGATGCAAGCTCAGATGGCACACCTGAGTGAGGAACAGAAGCGCATGCTCATCATGAAGCAGAAAGGAATGATGAGTCAGCCCATGGCGTACGCAACGCTTCCCTCCCTCGGTCAGGTAAGCGTGAGTGCACGACACGTGGGCAACCAAAAAGAGGCTGATATACAAAGGCTTGGTATCTCTTTGTACGGTCTTCTCTCTCCTTTTCTTTCTCCTGGAAAGTATGGAACATCATTGCAGATGCTTCTTGGACTTTTCATGTGGTATTGGAGCTTGATCATTTTAAGGAATGGCTGATGTGACGTTGCGTTATGCTTTAGAAATGTTGTTAAATGACTGTTTTTCTGAACTAGCACTCTTCCCCTTTGCTTCTACAGATGAGTGCATAGGGCCACTTTGGGAAGTTTGGGGTTGGAAGTCACTCCTCCTTGGAGGGTTTGTTTCTTTTTTTGCATAATGTAAGACGTGACCGTTTTGGATCCCAAGCCAGTGCATGGCTTAGTTTCCACAGTGTAGTTAGCACTGTAACAAAAAGTTGGAGAGGTTGTTCCCTTCTTCTTGGGGCAGAGATGGGGCCGGCTTTAAACAGCAGATTTGGCATTTTGGCTCAGGGAACAAAGGAAGGATGTTTTGGTTGTTGAGTGCCTTTGGTTTCAACTGGAAAGGAGGAAGCGTAACTGAATGCTTCTAGCAGTGCTTGAGCTGTAAATGAAACGAGATTGATTTATTTTATTTTGGGACTTTCAAGCAGTCTTTAGCAACCTCAGGTATTTTAGTGTTGTGAATCTGTAGCGTCTTTCAACAAGAGGCTAAAGCCACGTTGCCTTGGGTGACTTGGCATCACTGTCTCACATGTATCTCGCATGTATTCCATGCTAACCTCTGGAGCAGCAGCTGCCAGGCTTGAGGAATGCTTTGGAATGAATTAATAACCAATTTGAATAGCAGTTAAGCCCCATCACCTTCTAGGTCATCTGGGTACTCTTGGTTGCACAGCTCTTGTAAAGATCTGCATGCTGGTGTCATGAAAAGGCTAGAGAATAAATTTTCTGAATGTTGTTTTCAGGGTTTCAAAAAGAATTAAAGTTAATAATCAGTTCACTAAGTAGGTGATGCCTTCACAGGAGTTATGTGCCACCACAACATGTCAGGGATTATGATATAATAGTACCCTAATAGAATTGTTGGTTGATAGTTTTAGCATAACAGCTTTTTTACCAAATTAGCTGTTTCCACACCACCTACAAGGAGTGCTTCCTTCCGAGCATGGTTTAATTGTCACTCACACTGTAGTTTATGTGGAAATACAGCAAAATTTACCATTTCTTCAGCTTATGGCATTTGGGGATCTACCAATAGGAGGAGTAGGAGTTTTACCAGGTCAGAGCCCATCACATATTATTTAAAATTAATTGCAAAACAAAAATAAATGTTCATCTACCTCCTGTTCTTTATTCAGGATGTATGGTGACAGCACAAAGGTTCATATCTTGATTTTAATTCTGCTTGCCTACTGCATTAGAAACAGCTGGCCTAAAGCCTCTTCTTTTGGGGAAGACTTCTCTAGAGAAATACTGCGATAATGACTTAAAACTCAGACAGTAACCTGAGCTATGGATTTGCCAGGCTGTAACTGAGAGGCAGAGGATGTTTGGTCATGCTGTCTACCATTTTATCATTTCTTTTATTTGTTTTTATTAAATCTGTTGAACTCAAAGACCCATCAAACAGTTGGGAGGACAGACTGACTATGTGAAAGAGTTAATGTTATCTGCTCTCTTTCGTATGTTGAGAAATTCATGTTAATATCTCACTGCAGTTCTCCAATGTGAACGGGAAGCCAGGGTTTCATATATCTAATCTTACTCAGTTCCTTTTTTTAATGTAGGAAAAACTAGATATTTGGATACAGCTAGACATTCTTCCAACAACAAGTCCAGATATTAAGTCATTTCTATGTCATATAAAGAAGAAACTTAAAGCAAAGCCATACTTTGTTATATAATATGTGCAATTCACGTCTGCTGACCTAGTCAGGATGAGGGACTTCTTGATTGTGTGTAGACATAGAAAGGTCCCTTTACTACTTGTGAAACCTACTTGCCTACACTGAAGGGATTTTTGGTTTTTGGTGGAAAATGTTGAAATAATAGATTTCTAACTGTAATGAATTTCTTAATTTCTTCCTTTCCTGCTTCCCTGAAAAACTTTTGGGTTTTTTTTCCCCCCTGTGGAAAATTGGAAATCTTATTATTGTGAGATGGGCTTGGTGGACATGGATTGTTTTTGCAAAGGTGGTAAAAACGCTATGTTGGTATTGTTGAGTTAAATCCAGACTGATGCAGATTCCCCGATTCTAGTGTTTACTGCAGGATGCGGACGATCAGGCTTGCCAGCTCATACAGGGAACTCTGCAGTTTGAAATACATTTCTGAATGTAAAGTGAATGTACCTTTACAGTTTCCACTTCTGTTGTAGTTTTGGTTTTTGGTACAGAATTGTAGAAGAGTGTTTGTATGTGTGTTAAATAATCCTGAGGATTTAACAAATGGCATTTAAGGGAAAAAAAAAAAATCTAGCTGTTGCATCTCACAGTCAGCACTGACTATATATTTCTCTCAGGTGACTATTAAAAGGGCATATTCAAGAACCAAAAGATGATTTAGGGAACATTAGACATATACAAAAATGCCTTATTTTCTGTGTAATGCTGTCAAATCCAAGTATGGCTAGTTGTGTGCACCTGTACATTAATTAAACCCATGTCCGTGTGGGCCTAAAGTACTGTTATTAATAAGCAGAATCTTTACATGCACTCATTGCTTCTGTCACTGAGCGTACTTTAGAGACACACCATTCTTTCAGTGCAGCTGGGACCTCGCAAATACTCTGTGGAGGTCAGTTGCCCATGACTGTCCTATTAACATGTCAGTGCTGGTGCTCTGGGCTTGTGTCCTGGACTTGCTGAGCATTACTGCGTACCCCTGTGAAGAGAGGTGAGCAGCAAGAGAGGAAGCTGTGCAGCTCGGTATCCTTCTGGGTGGTTGGACAGGCAAAGTGCTAAATGAGCAGCTTAGCTAGCAAATTTGGTATCCAACAGAAGGAGGACTTCTCTAGAGGCTTTCTCTGCTGTTAGTGTTGAAACTCTTCCTGTCAGACATGTTGGTCCTTGGCTTTCTTGTGCAGATCCAGGGCTGGTGCTGGCACTGTGGTTGTAATCTCCATCATGCTCTTGCTGAATGACTTGCACACCATGACCCACAGTGTCCTCTATTTTATACTATAGTTTGTTGGATGGTTAGATCCCGACACATTTATATTTAGCAAAAAAATATGTTCAGATCCTGAACTATCTACCTTCAGCAGGGCCCTGTCCTGCTACTGGTATTCCCTCGTGCCAGACTGTTCTCTGCTTGGTCAGGATCATACTTAGAAGTCCCTGCTCTTTGCCTTGTCTCACATACCCGGATCTGCCCTAAAACCAGCTGTTAGTTTGTGAGTATGTGGCAGATATTGCCTCTTGCTTTTCCTGGGTGGTTCTTTCATTCTTGCTTATCTGTGGCTGTAGGCTAAAGTAGCAAATACAGATTTTCCTTGGTGTTGGTAACTTGTTTGGCATTTGAGAGCTAGAGGTCCTCTGCTATTCTGGTTCCCACGTGATAATAAAAGAAACTGGTTTCATACCAAGTTGTAACAGGGGCTTTGTTTAGGCTTTTTATGTGATATAAGAAATAAAAGCAAGCGAGTGAGTCTAAACCCACCTTCTCTCTCAAAAACTAGAGCTTTCTCTAACCTAAAATGTTCCATTTTGTTTTTTAGATGTAGGTAAGGTTTTACGGGAGGCATTTTTTGTCTTTTCTGTCTGTCTTTCTTTCTCCCAGAAAGTAATTTCAAACTGGGGAAAAGTAAAAACATTTTCTTAGAAAAATTTCAGAATCATTAATTGTGCCTTTTCTTGGTTCCAGCTGTTCAATATGTATGCATAAGAGAAAAAAGAGTAACAGAAAAAAGCAGCCCAACCGAATAGATTCTGAATGGCTGAGACAGAATTTGCTGTTTGGAGCCAAGTGAGGGAGAGAGAGTAATGAGAGGTTGAAACAAAACAGAACTCTCCGTGGGTGTAAGAAAAATAAAACTAGACTGCAGCTCTTTGCCTGCATGGGATTGTGAGGATGCTGCAATTAGAGTTCCTATTGAAACCACTAGTTATGTTGTTTGGAATTGGAGGGATGTGAATCAAGAGGATAAACGACAGCACACTGGAAGAATATCTTCAAATTCTCTTTTCTGTCTTTTGTTTTACTCTTATAAATTCAAGACGCATCCCCTGCTCAGTCTGAGTTTGCATGTGAAGGATAAAGGCAGAGCTGTGTCCAGAAAACATTTTGCAAAACGTAATTGTCTTTGTCCTAAGTGAAAAGATGTGTTTCTCACTGGAATTGTAAAAGAGATTTTATATTTTTTTGAAGGTTATCTTTGGGATAGTGAGAAAAAGAGGTTGTTGATGTTCTGGGATTTGGTGGTTTTTAAAAGCCTACCTGAAAGTAAAGAAGAAAGTCTATGGATTTGTATTCACTGCATGAAAGTGTGGCAGAAACACCACTATCTTACCAGATTTTAAGGGAGACAAAGTGGAATGGAAATAATGACTGAGACTGTGAGGATCACCTGCTGAACAGCCTGTATTGATGTAGTGAATGCCCATCTATGGAATGTTTGACTTGTAGATGCTGTTTTCCACAAAAGGTTTGCCCTGTAGTTCAGATGCAACACCTGCCTCTTAAAATGCCGACATTTGCTCCCCAGAAATCAGTCTCCCGTAGGCTCTTAAGGACAGACGGGCAATCGAAATCTGCTCAGATGGATTCTGACCATCTCGCCAGGCAAGTTGTAAACCGTAGTCTGACTTTCTTACCAGTCCTGCTATTGTCTGCCCGTTGTGTTGGAAGGAAGTCATGTTAGCTTAAGTCTGTAGAAATGAATGTTGGACAGCACTCGGCTAAGATCAGATCTCCATGGTATAGTCCTAAAACCCAAATCGTGGCTTGTGGGTATTTCCTCATTTTGTGACCTGTGGGTGTGTACTTTTTAACCTAATAGAGTAAATGTTTTTTCAGCAATACTAAGTTTTTTCTCTAGTCTAAGCATTGCAAAATCAAAGTATAAGAGCCCTGCCCTAACTGAACCAAGCTTCTTATCATAAGAAAGCCATAGAGGTCTTTGGTGAAACCTACTTTCCTGAAACCATGCTGACTGGTATTCCTGTTTTATCCTCTGAGTCATCACTGGTACAGAACTGAAACCAATTGTTCCATTGTTTTGCTGGAGAGTGTGTCAGAATAACCGGTCTTTTCCTCTTTTTAAATATTACACTTGTAGTGGTAAACCTTTGGTTTTTAAAAACTTCCCACTTGTCCGAGATTTGTTAAAATACACTGTTGTGTGATTTGCTTCTTGTCTAGCTTCTTGAAGACTCACAGTGTGAGTTACTGTCATCTGTAAAGAAATTGTCCTACATTACTTTTAGAAGCGGAAAATGCGTATTACTGACTGCCCAAAGTGTATTACATGTGCCCTATTTTAAATTCACTGCATAGCATACTTTTCCTTCCTACATGATCTAGATTCCTATGTAAAGTGCAGTTTGTTCTGTTATTTAGTGAGGCCTGTTAGTCTGATGATATAACATGTGCCAAGCCACTCTCCTTTCGTTTTATTAGTTACGACTGCAATCGCAAAGCACTGTGATTTTGAAATGTCTGTAGTCAGCAGTAGCATATTTTTACGTAAAGTGCTACTCTTTCTTGGGGTTTTTCTTGGCCATTTTCTCCTTAAAGTGCAAGATATCATCATCAATTTCAGTTTTCCAGTCTCATGACCCATTCCACCTGCTTTCAGCAATACCAGCCATAATCCATTTCTTATTGTTTGTGAGCCTCTCTAACTCTTCTTGTTCATCACTTATGCTCTCAATGTTAATACACAGATGGTGTAAAACTGTGTTCTTTCCACTTGCTTTGGTAGTTCGATCTGTCATAAGCTGGCGACACAGCGCAGCTGAACATACTGGGGTGTTCATACCGTGCTCTTCCGCAGACTGGTTTGCTGCCCTCTGAGCATCAGCGTAACTAATTTAGCACAAAAAGGCCGATGCTTTCAGTGCTAGATGGTGACTGAAAAGCCTGTGTTGCCTTTTCTTCATGTAACAGTGTTTGAGTGTTCTCTGGAAAATCAAACCCCCTCCTTGCCGTGCTGCTTCCTCCAGCCAGGTGGCTGCCTCTGAGAATCGGCGTATTCGCTGCGGGTCATCCACTGGCGCCTTTGCTCCTCGTAGATCCAGAGGAGTGTTTATTGCAAGATGGTACCCGTTGTTTTTTGATGTAGACAGATGGGTTCAGCTTATGAGCTGGATTCTGTTATTCTGGTTTTATTTTATTAAGGAGACTTAAGCCAAAGACTAAGAGTAAGGATTCCCCATCCTTGGCAGCGTGCTTTGTCTGTGTACCGTTTAGTGCCTCGGAGCTGGCTGCCAGAGCTCGCAGAGTGCTTCCCTGCGCGTTTCGATGTGACTTGGTCTGATCCCTTCCTCTGCAGCCTATGATCTTGCATGGCCCAACCAAGATGCAGATTTGATCACAGCTTGCACTTAAATAATATATTCTGAGTTTTAAATTTGTCCTTGTGTAATTTCTCAAAGACTGTCCTTAACTTTACATTTTTCTGGAGTTCATCCATTTAGAATACTTCTTGCCCCTGTATTTTCATTTTCCTTCCATAATTACCACGTTTGCCAGTTTGTTTCTCAACATCTCAGAAATATTAGACCTTAATTTTAGAGGAGTCTCTATTCCTGTGTTTAAATTAATGAATAGGTGTCTGAATGTCTCAAAGTCAGTTCATGCCCCATAACACTGCTGGTTGTAAAGATTCAGAAGTTCTAAAATGTCTTTAAAATCATGAGCTCAAAAAATATTATATGTTTAGGATGATGGTGGTCATTGACTTCTTGTGTTCTGAAGCACTTGTTTTCCAGCTCTTCTTTTTCTGTCTGGGACAGACGTTTACTTTCTGAAGTGAAGCTTTGATTCTCCCATATACCACTTCGATTCTAGAATATGAAAGTGAAAGGAAAACATGTCAAATTAAAATCTTACAATAGCATTGCAAGATAATGTAATACTGGGGATTTTCCTTACCCCCATTTCAGTGTCCTCTGTCCCTGTGCTACTCAGCTGGATGATTAAGGGTATGGAGCAACTCCAAACCTCTTTCTTGGAAGACTCTCTTTGCTTGAGTTTGTATTTCTAATGTGTCACGTAGTCCTTTTCTAAAAGACACCCCACAAACCCAAATGACATTGTTTCCAATCTACTGTCTCTACTAAGGACATGGACGAAGCAATTGCTCGATGTGTACCAAAATTGCTTTGTTTGCCACTAGTGAGGAGACTGCACGTGCATTTTCTGCATGGAATGGACTTACAAGACCTGGTAGCTAACAGCAGTAATAAAATCAGCATCAGCTCCCGTCCATATTTAACAGGACACAGCCAGGGCTAGTGAGGCTTCTGTTTCATCCCTGTTTTGGACGCACAGGCACAAGGAAGATGACTACTTTCTTCTGTGCCTGACCTTCCCAGTCTCTCACTAACCCACACTGAGGTCAGTGGTCAGCTTTCCCTGGCCGGTAAAAGATGTCAAGCAAGTCTTGCAACTAACTTTGGAAGAGAAGAGGCTTTGCACCCGTCTCTAGTGCAGTGGGCAGTGCTGGGAACACCCTCCAAGTCAGCTGGCTGCAAGAAACAGCAGGGATGCGTTGTACGGTGTGTGCCCCTGCTGCGAGCAACAAGGGGGACACTTCACAGTGGCCTTCTGCTAGCTCTTGCTGTTGTGTTTTGGATCTGAAGATTCTGAAGAACCATTTAAAGTGTCTTTTCTTTGTATCATTTTTGAAGATCCTCTTATAAATAAATAAATTATTAGTCCTCATCAGGCGTGTAACAGTGCGAGAGCTGGACCTTTATCTCTTGCTGTGCTGGTTGTAAGAGATGAACCAAACCGCCTCCTTTCAGGCTGCATTTCCCCCCTTAGCAGCTCTTCTAAGCCTTGGTGTCATTTTGTGTATCTCTGCTAACATTAGATTCAAAATTGCCTTCTAACTATTCTGTTCTGCAGGGAGCAAACTGTTAGCAAATCCCTTTGCTAGGAAAGCCTCTTTCAGGTAGTCCAGGAGTTTATTCTCCAATTTAATCGTTGTCTCATTGTCTTTCCCAAGCTTTGTAAAGAAAACTGGACACCAGATTAAAAATTAACTCTCTTTCCACCTCTTTTTCCATCTCCCTCCCATAGTAGGGACTTATACAAACTGCCGTTTAATTCCAAGCAAACGTGTAAATTTTTTTATTAGTATTTGACAAAAAGATTCATTTTACACATAGAAATATTTTTGCAACAGGAAATATCCTTGAATAAGCAGTGCTCTCCCCCTGTGCTCCCTTCACTGTGGGAGGGATGGAATGACTGCTGCTCAGCTTGGTTAAGTACATTTCAGGCAGTTTCTGCTCTACAGTGATCACCCAGCCTGCTCTGTCAAGGACCTCCTTGCCTTTCCCTGCATTCTCCTTCTGCTCTGATCTCTGTCTGTTAAGATGCTTGCAGGAAGCAAATGTGCTTATCAAAGAATCAATTGATAAGAGCAAAGGTTATAGGGTATCCTGTAATTAAAAAGCCCATTTTCAACTATTAGATAGTTATAGATTGTGGTTATTTTAAAAGCAAGCTCCATCCTGTATCTCTTCCTTTTTCCCCCTCAATCTTATATTTTGTTTTCTTTTCCTGTGATATGTAGGTGACTCCTTCTCTGCCCATAGCTCTACACTCAGGCTAATAAAAGACAAGACATCATCAGGGGGATAAATTATGTAAAGTCAGTACGGGGTCTGCCTTCCCCCCTTGCCAGCAAGGCTGTTTTCTGGGGGGCTGGAGCATGGGCAGCACCCCATGCTGCGTGCATCCTCCTTTGCTGTCTCCTGCAACAGCTCCTCTTTCCTGTTTGCAGGCTAACTGGGAAAGGCACTGGCTTTTGGGGGGACAGGCCAGATGGACTGCCACATTTCCAAGGCTGAGCTTTGGTGTACTTGGAGAGCCAGCCTGGGGAGCAGGGCAACCATCAGGTTCCTCTCCCACCATACTCATCACCAGAATTACCAGTGTAATGGAGAACTGGGTTCCTTTGCAAGTGGGAGGGGAGGTGTGGGAATAGGTAGCAGTCCTTCCCAGTGGCTCCTGAAAGCAGTCACATCTGCGAGGTCAAGCTGACAAAAAAAAGGTTGCAAGGGAAGAAAACAGTACTTCTGCTGTGGTGGTCCTCAGTCTGGGCCTTTGTGCAAGGTGGGGGAGCCACGTGTCAGAAGAGGTAGTGCCCATCTCGGAGATCTTGTGGCTAATTAAGGATTACAGGTGCTGACAGCTTCATTTTGGGTAACACTGTGAAGAACTCAAGAAATCAGAAATGCCACAGTTGAAGTTGTCCACAGCTATCTGTGCTACTCTGCAAGGTGTGAGAAATGGCAGGAGGAGGGAGGAGGACCCAGGGAGAGAAGCTAAAGTGTACAAATACCTTACGGGAGGCTGAGCACTGCCAGCAAGAGAAAATCTCCTGCTCTGTGGTAATCCCTGTGTTACTTAAGCATCTTCCCCCACTCAGCAGCATTTCAGTGACACTGAAAGAAGCTGCTTGTTTATCCCGAGAGCATGAACACGGCTGAGCTTTTGCTCAAGCAGAACATCAGTTAAGTACTGATTAATGTTCCAGCTAGGAACTTAGGACCAAGTAAGATTCGTATTTTCAGAGGAAAAGTGACAGTCCCATCTTTAGTGTCTCATTTTCACTCGCCTTTGTTTACTGGGGTTCATGGCTTGTAGCTCAGGAGTGTGCTGCTCTTGTGAGCAGACAACGTCACTGTGTTTTGTGGAGTTCTACGTGGAGCCCAACAGCTCTTTTTAAATTTGCATGTACATACTCCTTTGTGGCTACCATATATTTTTGGATGTATATTACCAGGAACTCTTCTGTGCCTCCTCTAAAGCAACATGGCTTTACAGCCTCCTGGTGAGCCATCGGAGGAGGGCTTGGCCACTCAGTCCTGGGGCAGCCCTGCAATGCTGAGACCAGCATCAGCGTGGTTTGGAACCTTGAGCTCAGCCCCTGCTCTCCATGTCTCTGCCTAGTCTGTGTGAAGGAGTGCTCTTTGATGAGCAGTCTGTGCTACCCAGCTCAGCAGTGAGGTGTACCTTGCACTTCTGAGTTCCCCTTTTGTCTTTTATCTATGTGGGTATCTTTGTGGATATCTCTTTATCTTATTCTGGTGCTTTCCACAGCACTTCTGGATATTCAAGCCCAGTGCTACCTAGAAGTGTTATGCTATTGGCACATGTGTTCCCTCCAGAAAGATTTCCTGATGTCTGCAGTGTGTACGTGTCCATAGTAGGAACGCTTAATACCTCTTGAAAGACTGTCCCAGTAAGTGGTTAAGTGCAGATTTGGAGTCCTGCTTTCAGGAGGTCCTGCCAAATCCCAGCTGATGCATCTAATTTGCTAAAGAATGTGGCTTCTGCGTTCTCAGCAAAGATTTCATTCCTCATGGGCAGTGGGAAACTTGCCCTTTTTATGTTATTGTTCACCAGCTTAGTATTAAGTCCGAGAGCGCCAACTTTGTTACTAAGGAGAGAAACCACTCTGTTGGTGCCTGCATTCTTCTTTGTCACGTAGTGCATGTGTACGTGTATTCTTCAGTCGTCCTGCCCTTATTTAGCCCCTTCTTGTGTGTGTGAGGAACGTTTTGCATGTGTTAGCCTGCAAGAATATCTTACACATTAGGAGGAAACCACCCATTCTGTGTCAACACATCTTCCAAACAGGTGGCTTCCTCATTTACACCCAGTGGGAGCTTGTTAGCAGCTCTTCCTCTACAGTAAGAGTGGGAGCTGTCTAGACAGGGTCAAGTATCTCATAAGAAAGCAAGCTCAAGTCCAGCAGCATGGTCAGAAAATAATGTTTTAATGTTTTCTCTGTCTGGTTTTAACTTCTGTTTCACACTGGTGTAATATTAAAGTCTATTCCTCACTCCAGAAGCTCAGTCTTTGGCTGCTCATGCTAGCATCCTTCTGAGAAATCTGTTCTGCCAGGTTGCTTGCTGCTAGCTACAGTCTCCAGGTTTAAGAAACAGAGGTGGACCCGTACAGCTGCCTTTTGTCTCCTTATGCTATGTGGAGAAACTGAGACAATGTCTTCAAAAAACAGAAAGGGGAATAGTTTGAAAGGGTCAGCCTAGAAAGAGTTTAAGGTCTGCCCTGGGAAGATGATGACTCCTTTTCTAACAGGATGTTCCTTACACTCTTGAGAGCTAATATCCTCAAAAGAATCTGTATTTTAAATTATTTTTTTGTACATAGTATTGCCTAGAGAAAGCAAAATTTCTGAGGCTGCCCCACGTGCGCTTTCCAGGGACCTATTTTTCCAGTGTGTACTTCTTTCCCTCTGAGACCAGCAGGTTAGGGGGTTTATTTGCTGTTTGTTTGTTTGTTTGTTTGTTGAGGTTTTTTATATCTTTCCTACATTATTTGTCTGTTGTTTTTCTCTCCCCCACTACTCTGAGCCATTTTTCTTTCTCTCCCTCCAAGCTCCTTGTTTCCCCTCATCCAGCTTTTAGTCCTCTGCCTCCCCTTCTTATCCATTTAATAGCACAAGACTGTTTTCTAGTACTGTCACAGTGTGCAGGAAATCACTGTAGACACTACAGCTTTGTGTGGTCTGTGTACCTCTGGCAGATGGAAACAGGATGAAATATTTGTTGTCATATTAAATGGGTTTTTTTAACCAGTCACGGGACAGATGAAGGACTGGGGGATCTTAACTATAATCTCACTAATACTATGGCACCATCCGTGTGATAAATTTGTCCGCTCCACCTTCAGTTTGCCCACTAATCCATCTCAACCAGGACTCTAATGTTCTGAACTATGAAGCAGGTTCACTGGATCAAGATTGGTTGTAGTGTAGCCTTATCACAGATGGTTAAAACAAGACTAAAATTTAGGAATTTTCTATTGTTAAATTGCCAGTGACATGTAGTTTCCCACACTTTGGTTTGTCTCTGGCAGTAGAAGGCAGTGAATTAGTTTTCTAAGCTCTTCTCTTCTTACAGATGGAAAAGCAATTTTAAGTGATTTTTTGGGCAGACTTCTAAACTGTGTTAATACCACCCTCTCTTGCCTTCATGTTGTATGAAACTGGTCTCATCATTCAAGGACAGCTTTGCTGTTCCCACCGAGAGATGCATAGAACAAAATATTTAAAGCCTTTTAAGCCTTTTCTGGAATAGTTACCACATATATCACAAACTACACAATGTACATGGATGTGTAGTATAATTTAATCTATGTGATCGCTCTGAGGCAGTATTTACCTCATTCATTTTACCACATGGGGGTTCCTAGTCCAGGATCAAAAAGAAACATTTCTGCATTTCTTCTGGGAGGTACCAGTGGCTACACCAAGTACCTGCTCACGTCCACCAGCCTTACTTTATGCAGTAAAATTGAGCACAGTGAGGAAAATATATTGGGCAGTACCAAAAAGCTTCTGCATTTGTAGCAGATGAAGCTCTGAGTTTCAGCTAGAAATGTCAGAGATTTTGCACCATGACACAAGAGAAGTCACTGGCTGTGCTGCTGCAGAAGTTTCTGTTTGCACTTGCCCAGCTCCTGCACCCGGTTTGCAGACAACACGGGGATTACATCCCCAGTCCTTCCCAGGCCGCACAGAAGAGCAAAAACTGCTACCAAAAAAAAATATCCTTGACTCCAGTTATATAAAGGGTGGGCTGTTTTCCAAGGGCCCTGCTGAAAGGGACACAGGTGTCACCTGCAGGTGCACTCACAGCTTGAGGGAGGCTGTTTTGGCTGGGGGTGGCCAGCACACCAGCTGCACTGCCAGCGCGTGGTTTTAATGCTGACGGAACAGTGCAAAAGGCTCCAGTTAGTCACCAGTACAGTGGTGGCAATGACTGCAGGTCAGGGAGGGTGAAAACCAAGGGTAGCGACGCAGCCCTTCGGGAGAGAGCTTGTGGAAAGATCTACCCTTGTAGAGTAAAAGCTGCACTGCTCGCACCTCCTCTTCTGCGCCTGCCCCTGTGTGCGTGTGGCCCTGGCAGCAGGATGCCCAGCAAAACCCAAACCTCTTCTGGCTTATTATCCACTCCCAGGTCCCCAGCACCCTGCTTACATAACCACTCTGCCTCCCAGCCACCCCCAAAGCTCATGTCAGAGAGGGCTCTCACGCTCCGGCTTGTGGCACCATAGGTCAAAGCAGAGTGGAAATGTCAGGGGTGTAACCTCAGCAGAGTTCCCAGCTGCTGTAGCGGGCAGCAGCTCTGGGGTGGCCAGCACAGACTGGGGGCAGCCTGGCACTGCTGCTTTCTCCAAAGGCGTTTGGGTGTGTGCTTGCCTCTGCTGCCCATCCGGTCCTCTGCTCCAGGTACAGCGTGCTGTGCCAAACTCCCAAAGCATCAACGGTAGCTAAACAAGCTGGTTTATTCGTGCTCCTGAGATGCACGTTCCTCTGGAAAAAGCAGGGACTTCTGGAAAATCATCATGGGCAAGTCTGAAATCCATGTACTGCAGAGGACGCTGAGTGGCAGGGTACTGTTTTGTTTTTAAGGTGATCTGTTATCACTGCTCAGATTTTTCAAAGGGAAAAAAAAATGTGCGTTATTGTGATTGATTTTGAATTAATCGAGAATCACACGGTCTCTCTCCCCTCCATTACCTTACCCACTTCACCAGTTTTATTTTCCTATTAACAGACCATGCTTTGCCTTTTCAGCTTAGTGAGGTGAGGGCTTTCTCACCTACACAGCCCAAGTCAATGGGAAGACTTATGTAAGGATTGCAGTTTGCCCCCTGTGTGCCTCAATGAAACTGGAGAAATGTTGGTTTGGGTTTTTCTTTTTTATTCTTTAGGATTGGATTCTTTCTCAAAGGCTTTTTTTGCCCTTACAAAATTAGATCACCACTATGCAAAAAACCCCAACCCACTGTGATCACAGCTTAATGGCACAATGCCTGCATTTCCTTGAATGTTGTTCCCATCTCTTCAAGATTAAGTAAGATCCAGTGGGTTGGACCTTTGATCTGCATAATAAAGGACAAGGAGGCAGTTTGTAAATCCTCCCTTTCTGTCTTTATTCTTTGCAGTTTGGGACCCGCAGGCTTGAAATAATTTTTGCTTGCTAAGAGGAAACTTTATGTAATATATGTGGAGATGCCATTATGCTAATTAGTGTTGTTAGGAAAAATCAATGTATGTGTGTCATCCAACAGCAAGCAGTGATCTTCTCACAATCAGCAATTTATCATGCATTGCCAATGCAGTAGGGCCAGGACTATTTTATTCAGATAAATTTCTCATTCATTTAGTCAGTAAATCATGGTGCACTTCATGATAGTCATTTTTAATGTGATTGCATTTTGTTAAGTTTTAATCACGCATAATAGATTTTATCTGACAATGAGGTCAACCTGTAGTCTCTTCCTCTGTCATTTGTATCTTACCATCCCAGCACGGGCAAGATCATGCCCATAGCAGGATGCCCTGGGCTGGGAGGGGATGGGGAAATACAGGAGGCACACAAAGATGAGCTGTTAGGACTGGTTTCAACCATCTGATACCTAGCTGAAGATTTAGCCTAGGGAGGATTATATTTGCTACGTCTTTGTCTGAGTGCCACTGAATTTGCTTGAAAACTGTGTTTGCATGAGCTCTCCCGTGACACTTTTGAACTGACCAGTTTGAGTCAGGGCTGTGGGAACACCCTGGATACTCTGGGAAGGGTGCAGCTGGTGCTGCTCCGCAGTCCGTGCTGAACTTTTTCAGTGGAAAAGCAGTAGAAGTGAGGCAGTGTCTTCATCTGGAGTCCAAACTGCTGTGACTTGCTCATTCTTAAGCTGGTAGAAAAAGTCCTGTTGTCTTCATCTACAAGAAGAATGTGCCCTGGATGTTCCTTTCAGCTTCAACCCAATTCTGCTCTTCTTCCTTATGTTTCTGAATGGCTGTGGAGTGTTTCCATTCCCTGCTTATATATGCAGCTTGACTTGTTCTTCCCCACTGAAGAAAGCCATAACTGCCTTCTTTCTGGTGGCTTCCCTATTTTGGTCATCTCCTTCCTCCCTGCGCCCCCTTACAATCTTGTTCCATTTTCCTTTCACTCTTGCCTTCAGTTTTTTTTCCTTTCTTCCTTTTTGTCAACTAAAAAGACTCTCTCTTCATTCACCTTCCCTGTAAAGTGTATTAAGCTCTCTCAGCACTATGTCCACTGAAAGGGGAAATGGGAATATGGGGAGGAGAGTTACAGAGCACTGGAGATGCTGTTCTGCTTCAGGTTTTAGCACTGGGTCATCAATGTGGGGATGAAGCAGCCTCTGAGGAGATGTTTGTCCAGCTGCAGGGGTTGGATTGCTTGTCCAGGCACAGGGACGAGCACTGTCAGTCCTCACTGACTGCTTCAACAGTCCCCCTGTGACAGAGATGATGTCACACCTCTCTTCTCCTGGGATTCGCAAGTCTGGGGTTACACAGTCAGGCCCAGGCTTGTTAAACCCCTGGGACAGATCCAGATCTCCTGCAGGTGCTCTCCTGTGCTCCTTGCAGCACTGTGGCTGCCCCTCGCTGTCACACTGTCACCTGTATGGACGCGGTTTTGTCTGGTTGCTTTCGATGGATGTAGTCTTCATGTGAGATCAGTATGTCATTTTGAGAGGTGTTTGAAATCCCTTGGGATGAAAGGTACTATATGAGTATAAAATCCTCTTAATGTCCCAGAAGGCTGCCATCCATCTTGGAATAGCCATTTCAATTCTCCCTCCAGATTCCCTGATTTCTTCCTTTTGTTGTTCTACCGAGAGAGTGACAGTCTGGAGACTGATGACCCTTTCTCTTACCACAATACCGAGTGGGGAGAGGGAGGATTAATTGTCCGTGAATTTTGCGTGAGGTTTCTCCTGCTGTATCAAACGATCAGGATACCTTGTGTGTGTGTGTGCCGACGCTGTGACTCCCCACCCTGCTGTGACTGCCCCGCGGAGCCTGTCCTGCTCTCTCTAGGTCGGAGACTCTCTAGTTACACTGGTGCAGGTCAGGAATATTCGTTGAAGATAACAAAGTTACGCAGAAGCCATTTTAAAAAAGAAGTAGGTCTTTTGTTTGGTAAATGGAAATTGAGTAAACCTTCTCTCTGGTTTTGGTTGTTTTTTTTTTTTTGTTAATATTTAAGAGAAGAGCACCCTGAAGACATTTTGTATCTTAACAGGGTTTTAGCATCTCTCTCTCTGTCTTTCTCTGTCTCTCTAATGCAACTTTGCCTACAGCCCCATGCATTAGCAATGCAAAGCAGATTTTGAAAGCCAAGGGAATCCAGGCTCTTCCAGATGAACACTGTGATTAAAAAAAATAAAAATCTAGAAATAATAAATATTGTCCAAGTGGCATATGGCACGACAGTGACCCTGCTGTAAGGACAGACGTAGAGAGCTAACGGTAATCCTATACTGGAGCCAGATAACATCCTGAGGTTAGGAAATCAAAGCCCCATGCTTTGGCTTAGGAAAGAATTAGCATGTGGAGCTTCCGTTAGCTCTGGAAACAGGGCAGTTCAGTTCTTAGTCATGTTGCATTTGGGGCTTGCAGCCTTGATAGCAGTAAGATCCTACCTCATCCTGTGCAGGAAAATCAGCTCCATGTGGTTTGATGAGGGAACAGAGTATGTTTAGTAAAGCTTCAGTGCTGAGATGGACTTGTGGAGGTGTATATTGTTTCTGGGCAGAAACAGGTGATAATCTGCTTGGTCCTATGCTGCTTAAAAGCTGTGAAGTTGGGGAGTAAGTGCTGAGGCAGAGGTTGCAGCAGTTGGTACCCAAGGGGTGTTTTCAGGGCTTTTTCACTTGGGCATCCTAGGAATTAAGCTACAGCATACTCAACCTGGACAAGAGCCACCTCTGAAGTCTGAAGCAGGAGCTGGACATCCTTTAACGACGTGCTGAGCCCCAGCGCCCGGTAGTGGAGCCGGGGATCCTGGTGCAGGCGATTCTGTGGCCAGCGGAGCTGTGCCCCAGGCTGTGCCCCTGGCAAACACCCTGGCGTTGAGGAGCTTTGTGGGGCAGTTTCAGGTGGTCAAACACTGTGCAAAAGCATGTTTTTCTCCTAGAGAGAAAGGGGAGTACCTGTGATGTAATTGTTTCACCTCCCAGGGGTGCAGAGGCATGGTTTGGCATTGAATGAGTGAACCCCTTGTTACATAAATGCTGTGCCCTTGCTTTAAAAAAAAAAAAAAAAGGTTGTGCTCAGGCAGTAATGAAAGCCAAGAATTTTTACATCCTCCAGCAAACTGCTTCTACTTCACCCAAGCCCATCTCTCTCTGCCCTACTGCTTGTGATTTCCCCCTCTTCCTTCTGGTTGTTAACTATATTTAGCAATGAGATCTTCCTTATGGGTCCTTTCTGAAAGAAAGGACATTGTGTCTTCCAATACATCGTATTGATAGCAATTCTTGAAATGAATAGGGTATGACCATCATTTTTTGGTGCAGTTTTGGATGTCTTAGCAGCATTCAGTTAGGCTTGAGTTTTAAAATGGCAAAATGATCCCTTTTATAACCAGTGTCAACAAAACAGAGGATCAGTGCTGAGATGTATTAATGATACTCATTACACTTCTTTAAGCATTTGCTTTTATTTTCCCACAGAGGATGAATTTGGGTTCAGGAGAAAAGCACAAATCTTGGTCTAAAAGCAGCATATGATTTTTTTTTTAAAAAGTGTTTTCAGGCTTTTTTTGGAAGGAAATCTCCTGGCTCAGTTGCAGAAGGTAGACAAGAATGTTAAGAATTTGTCATCATTGTTCTTAAAAGCATATGCATGTGTTTTGTATTGGATCATTACTGCCCAGGAATGGGGACCTGTCCTACTTCTTTCCTGTTTGATATCCAATCATTTCTAATGGGCATTTCATCATAGTATCTGGATCCCAGAATAAAAATAAGGTTGGGACAATGCTGAAGTATCTCAGTCATTCCAAAGTTGAAGTGCTTTATCTCTTTAAAAGGCACACATCAGATTTTTTTAATACAAGCTTTTTGAAGGAATTTTGGGTTTATTTCTTCTTTTTGAAACAAGCTTGGGTACTCATCATTTCTCTTTGCATTTTGCATTCATGTGGTGCTGTTATTAAATTTATTTTTTTTTAATTGGCCTCTGTACATATCCATCTCTGCTTTCCTGTCGCATCATCTGCTGCTTTCTTGTCCCCCACACGCAGAGTCACATTTTCTTGCTCAGAATAATGCATGACGGGGGAAAAGATGAAACTCATTAAAATACTTAACCAGGAAATAGTCCACTTAGACAATCCCCTCTTGTTTTTGATGGTGTCCCTGGAAGCTGGAGAGCGGAGTTAGTCATTTCTGCACACAGAGGCAAACAGCCACCGTGAATATCTACAATCCAGTCTTATTAACAGAGTAGCTTAAGTTGTTTTTTTGTTGCAAGTGATGGATCACTAACAGTTTAGAACTCAGAGACTGGGAACTTCTATTGTAAATTGAAGAGGATTATTTCATGCTGTTGAGCATCGCTGTCAGAATATAAAAGTCTATTAGCAGAGATGGGGTTGCACACCCAGGGGTTGCTTGCAATATATCATTTACTAAACATACACGTAGCAAAAACCAGACCCAACAGCCAAGATTTTAGCTCTGTGCTGCTACTTTCAGATCAAGCACATGAGCAGAAAGCACGATGTAATACTCACCTTGCAGCTGTGGTCTCTGATCAGGTTTTTGCCTTGTGAAATATGGTTTGGCTCAGCACCTGATAAAGTTGTTTGTATTACAAATGGCTTGCTCAGTAAGGGCACTCTGAAAACTCTTTTAGTTGTTATATGTAATTGTTTATCCACATTCATATCAAAGAAGGTCTTTCCTGAACTTTATGGTGTTTCTGCTTGGAGTGATAAAAATAAATTTAATACAGTGATAAGAATTGAGCCAGTGTGTCTGTTCTTGTTCCATACTCTCGACTGCAGGTGCAGTATCTCAGTTCACACGTGTTCTTCACGTGCAAAGGGAAGTTTTCAAAAGGGCAGTGATGCCTCCAAATCCCACAGAAAGCGTGTGCAGGTTGGAGATCTAATTCTCATTTCCTCTTTAAAATCTCTCTCTGCATCTTTATTATTTTGCTCTGACGGGACAAGAATGCCCATATATCTTCCCAGAGCTGATCAATGTAATCAGAAACACCGACAGATAAATATAATCCCTGCTACGCTTCTCATATTCCTGGTTTCATAGAGATGGGCTGTTAGCCCCTAAAATTATCAGACCCAAATTCAGAATATGAAAAGAAAATGTAATAAATCTTCCATTTCACCTGTTTGTCACCTTGTTTCTGTCAGAGTTGTGCTAAAGGGGCTTTTGCTCCTCACACCACCTCTCCTCCTGCGTCAGGACTTGATGCAGCACTGGCATATGGGAAATCTCCATAGTTCTGAGGATTTAATGACTGGAGCCAGGAATTATAGCACTTTTGTTTAAATTCACAGTCTTATTAGAAACACACACTGCTCTTGGAAATGAGGATGTGATTTTTTTAGAGAAAGACAGGCAGCCTGCTGCAGAGCACAGTATTTTTTTTGCCTAGAACGGATAAGCACTTGCTGGGCATTGGAGTAAAGAAGGCTCCCGGGCGGCAATCCTGTCTTGGCAAATGCGTTGCCTGTCACAGAGCAGAACTGCTCAGGATCCCTCCGAAACAGATCAAGTGTTTGTCAGCAACTCAGTCTTTGACAGGTTCAAATCTTATCCTGCTTTTGTGCATCTGCACTCCTCTTTCTTTAAACATCCCACTGCTTCTTTGAAAGCTTGAAAGGGTGAAGGAATCTACTACTAAATGCTGCTTTCTGCTGAACGATGCCCTTGAGCGTCTTCCGAGAGAGACATCATTTCTCAGGCATATCGCCTTTGCAGTTTGGAAGGCCCTTTAGTTCCCTGCTGGGTTAGTCAGGGACATACGAATGTCCTTGGGCCTCTTGCCTCAGCCCAGGATAAGCCTTTGCTCTGCTTGTCTGACAATAACCCGGTGAATGGAGGGGAGACTGAGGCATTCACAGCTGATGTAGAAACCTTTTGAAATATTGAAGCTTCCTCGAAGATGGAGTTACTGGGTTCTGTGCCATTCTCACACTGACATAGAGTGGGAGTGAGTTCCCCTCTTGCTGAGCGGGTAGATGATTATTGGGAAGAAAAGTGCCTTGCTGCAGTTCCTCTTGGATTCCTCAGCCCTCGCTCCCAAAACAGCAGCTGAGGACCATTTTTAAACCATAGAGAGATGTCTTCCCCTCCACACACTAGGTAATTTTTGCAAAATATTGAACAAAGATGAGAGAGATAAATGAGCTGAGGACCAGATATCGTCTTCCCGGGGGGGAATAGTGCAGTACTTCTCAAACACCAGCTGAGAAAGATGATGCCTTTTCCTGCTTATCTGTGGATGTCCAAAACCTGATGCCTTCAATCTCTTTGACATTACCTCTGATGACTCCACATCTTTTTCATTCCCAGAATCATCTTGCTTTAGGAAAGAGGACTAGCTGGGAGACTGGCAAATAGCAGAGAGTACCCCCATAAGGGGTACAGACACAGGGAATATCTTCTAAGCTTTCTTATTTGTGAGCTAGTACAGTGTGTAGCATCACTGACAGCTCCACATAGCTCCAAAAAACAGCCACCCACAAACAAAGCACCAACAGCTTCAGCTGGATGCTTTTAAATTTACCAAAGAGCTTTTGAGAGAACCTCCATGAGAGTGCATGTTTTCTTGGACGCATGGATTCCATTTTTCTGTGTAAGAAGAGGCTGCTCTGTGCAGCCTGAACGGGAGAGTGAAGTAGCAACAGGAATTAGGAATTAGAGTGAATTTTCCTCCATCAGTGGAGAGATTGCTTTAGAGTTCTACCTCGTTAAATGACTGGCTGAAATCGTGCATGAGTAATGGACAAAATGAAAATTAGATTATGTGTCTTTACTCTTCCTGTGACCTCTACTTTCTCCTGTATCAATTGCAAGCACTCTGGGAAAAAAAATTAAAAAAGAAAAAAAATATTTTACAAAAAATCCTCTGTAAATACCCAGAAGAGAAGGGGGAGAGGAGAGGAAAGGTGCAGAGCCCCGCTGTAAATCCTACACTAACCCCAGAACTCACAGCTTCCGAGCTCTGAATACTACAATACTGAAGTTCAAGGAATTTAAATGTAGAACAAATACTGAAGTTTCAGGCTGCCTGTCAATAGTCACCACATATGTCAGTCACCCATGTGGAACTGCATCCTATGGAGAATTTGGTTTCCCTGCTGCAGCTGCACCCAGGAGATGACCTGTTGTTCAGAGACAGGCAGGCTATTGGAAGAGATGCTTTCCTCCTCCAGGAGGGAAGTGTTAGTGTGTTGCTCATCTTTGGACTTCTGTTTGGGTGATAAATTTGAAGATCTGAGTCTTAAAGGCAGGGGGAAATCACTGTGTGCCTGCAGGCATAGGGTTCTTTGGCAGTTTTGACATCATTTAGAGCTGCCTTGTGATCAGAACGTGGGTCTCTGCACCTACTCAGGGGCACCTGCAAGTGTGGAGGCACCAAGAGCCTGTTATCCTTTCAGCCCACAACATGCTTCAGCCTGTAATAGCAGAAAGCAAAGATTTTCCATTCCTGTTACAGACCGTTCTGGCAGATAAAAATGTGTCTTTTGTGTCTTTTACATCTTTGTTCCTGGAGGGAAAAATGCACACATAAATCCTATATCCTCAAGATAACTAAAAATCAGTATGTTATGGGAGTTGCTGCTCAGATAACCTTAATGGGAAAGGTTAGGAGGCAGTGTGTATCTTCTTGCTACCACCACAGTAAAATTAAGAGCAGGAGAATAATATCAGACTGTACAAAATTCCTAATTTCCCCTTTGTTTCCATTTGTTCCCACTGACTTTGGGAACTCGGGCAGCATGGCTTCATTTGAAGACATCTAGGTGCAAGACCCCCACATGGCTTCTGTCTATTCCTGGGGTGCAGAAGGGTTGATGAGTGAGCACTGTGCTTTGAGCTGTGGGGGACAATCCATGTTTTCCAGCTCATATTTTAGCATGGAGTTGGTATTGGGTGTCTTCTATGGAAGGCCTCGGATCCTGGAGCCCCAGATTATGTGAGAGTCTTAGTTTCTGTGTTTGGAAAAAAGCCTCGTCTGGGAAAGGAAAGCTTGAACCTGCTTCCTGCAACAATGGGCAAATGAAGAAAACTTAATGATAGTGGGAAGAAATATTAATAAGAAATATGAAGGCCAGTGCCACAATTTTAGGGATCTGCTTCCTAGTTTTTAAACATTCAGGGCTGGCTGTTCTGTGATTGTCTTTTGTCTCCCTAGCATAAAAGTAAGAAAAGTGCTATAAAAGACCTCAGGGTTTCCCATGGGAAACAATAAGTAGGTCATGGGTATGCTTGCTGTGGAGGTACAGAGAGTTTCCTTTAAACTGATCTGAAAATCAGAGGCATAAAGGAAGAGGAGACGGTTCTGAGCAGTAGCTCTTTCCCAGCACTGGTATGTTTTCCCTTCCTTTAATGAAGTTGCTTGTCCAGTCTTAAGAGAAACAAAACTGTTTCTGCTAATTTTGTTCCTTTTTGTCACTTAGCACTAACCCAGTTGGGCAATGAGAATCAAGGTGGGCAATGGTGTCTTTAATGAGGACTTCATGTGACCTCCTTATTCCTAACATTGCAGGATTCTCAACAGGTTGGTTTGGCCACCTTCTGCCTAGTTAATAAATACATGACCTGCTGCAGGACTGCTCGACTGTCACTCCAAAGGCTTCCACTTAGTTCACATCATCCACTGGGGAAGGTCTCCTCTCCGTGGCACTGCACGGCAGGGGCACACCAATGAACTGAGGACATGATGCACTCTTGTTCTTTGTCTCGTTCATGCCATTTTTTTTAACTTGACTTCCATGACAGGGTTTTCTGTGCATATCTTGTCATCTTTTAATGGTTTATTTTGTAAAGGGGGGGGAGCCCTCTGTGACTGTGTTGTCACTGCTAGGGCTGTTTCTACAGGAAGGGATGTAACTGAAGTGACCCATCCCAGCCAAATCATAGCGAGAGATTGAGTGCTGTAGCTTTTATCTTGACTTTACTCATCAAGGTCAGTCTGGTCCCTGAGAAAACTACCTGTCTCTATTACAGTTTTACAGCGAGCTTGTGATCTGTAGTTCAGTTTGCTCTCTGTAAAAAAAAAGAAAAGATCCTCTTTTTTAGAGGGGAAAAGTAGTGCCTTAGAGAATTGCAGAAAACAGTGGCCCGCATCTCCAATGAGACTTTTGAAGCCCCTTTGTAAAGGCTACTGGTTTCTTATGAAACCCATTGACTGGAATGCTTCAAACATCAAGTTAAGGACCATGTTCTTTGTAGAGGTGTGGGTAGTCTAGCTATGGTGAATAAGAGCTGAATACATGTATAATTGGGCATGCTTCTACACAGGTATTTTGACCAGACAGTCAGCTAGTAGCTCCACGTAAGATACTCTGCCCTCTTACATCAGTTCACCTGCCACTCAGACATGCTTAGCAAGATATATGCTGCTTTTTATGCATATAACTCTTGTTAATGCTAAGGATTGTTCTGAGTGTCTGTGGAGAGGTGTCCTTGCTACATCCTTTCGGGATACTGTCTCCGAGGAGGAGTTACTATTCGTACGACATGGCTGTCCAGAAATGCTTGCAAATCAAATGCTTTCATTTGCTTTTTATGCGGGGGGGAGGGGGTGTGGGGGGTGTGTGTGTGCTGCACACCTTAAAAAATTCTCTCACCTAGCACCTCGCTTTAAAGACCAAATCCCCGTAGATTTGCAGGTGCTCAAAAAGGCATTCAATCACATCCACTTTAATTTGGTATGAACCTGTCTTGTCAATTAGATACCTGTCTGCAAAGTTTTTGGTTTTTTTTTTTTAATTAGTTTTGATTTGATGCTATCTCCAGTCTAAAAAAGGAAAAGGGTGTCAGGAAACCCTGGGTTTGTTTCCAGTCCCTTACGCATCTGGCCACATGGCATACAGTGAGTCACTTAACTTCTCTCTCTTCTGCTCTTACTGGTAGAACAGTTTCCCAGTGTATCTTGTCTTTTATGCTGCCCATCTGTTCAGTTCTGTGCTTTTTTGGACAAGGATTTCCATTATTCCTCCAGCAAGGCACGTAGTCGGGGCATAAGGCATAGCAAGTGGTGACTGCCTGTTCAACGTATAGCACGCGCGAGCAAAGGAAAGCAGAGCTTTATTTACACAACAGTTCCAGTCTGTGCCGTGGCACCACACTAAACGTGCAGGAGGCGAGCAGCGACGCGGCTACACATGTTCAGTAATATGTGTACTCCATGTGTTGTTTTTCAGCCTCCTGGGAGAGCTTGCCTGCTAAAGTTCTGCAATCTGGATCTGCTGTGTGTCTTCACTGTTATTTTGGTACCAGCTGATAGCATAAAAGCTGAATAAATTTGCTTCATGTTAGACGGGGCCCTCTGCAAAGAAGCATGCATGTTAAGGAACCCCTCCATGACATAATTAGCTGTCTAAGCCCCGGTGTCATTGTGAGAAGTAATTAGTTCTGTTTATTTAAAGGAGCCCTGGAAAGCTATTAGCAGTTGCCAGTGGACCAACAGTGAGAAAAAGAAAAGATAAAAACCTGTGTGTGGGGGTTATTAGTCTCTTCATCATACTAATGGACAGCTTGTAAGAAATTGGGCTCGCTATCTGGGGCACCGAGTAAGAGCAGTGGTACGGGGGCATTGCTGCTTCTCGCCGGCGATAAGGGCGGCTCGTGGCGGGCTTTGATAGGATGCTCATTTTTATCTGCTAAGTGCATGATGCTTGTAAAAACAGCGGTGGCCTTGTTACCACTTGACATGACACTAGTTTTAGCTGTTTACGTTGACACACCACTAGGCTCTTTTAAAGCTTCAGCCTGGGGTCAGGTTCATTAGAGAACTTCAGAACTGATGCCGATACAGCATCTGGCCTCATTTCTTTTCTTCTCCCTGCTCCAAGCGAGAGGGAGAAAGTCAGTGTAACCCAGTGGATGGTCTTCACTTGCTTGTCAGATTTACTTTCTGTGCTGAAGTAGTCCAAGGCTTTTTTGTCTATAGGTGTGCTTACACGGGAAGAGGGAAGGGTACCCTGTCCATAACCCCTGAAGGAGGAGAAAGTAACAGGTTCCAGCACGGGTTGTGTGCAGCTGGCCAGTGGCCGCAGCTCTCAGCAGGGACATTTCTGAGAGAAGAGCTGTGGCAGTGGCTAGGCTCAAATAGATCTTGCATAGATCTAAGCCCGCTAAACTTGATGGGGTTAAAAAGAATGGCAACTACAGCATTTACTTCTGAAACCTGTGGCATTTAATAAATAGGAATTATTTCCTACAAGATTTTTAAACCACCTTACACAGGCTATTAGTGAATTATTTCCCTATTCTATAATTCTCTGACTTGGCTTATAAATTTTACAGAGAGGTTATTAGCTATAAAGGGTTGTGACAAATGACCTGGGAGAAGGAGGAAAACTTAGTTAAAGTTTTCTTCCCTACCCCCACCCCTAGATTTAGCGGCTGTGCTAAATCCAGACATGCTGTTGGTCTCTGTAAAGATGGGTACCCATGCAGAGATTAGGGAGTGATCCCTGGCTCCAAGGAAAGGGTCTCTCCTCCAGGATGGAGTAAAAATCTTCTGGAGTTCCCCAGTAAGACTGTGGTAACTCGTACACAATGACCCTCCCTGGTCAGCTCAAATAGAGACTCTAGGTGATAGTAGGAGCCCTGGCCCGAGCCTCTGTGCTGAGAATGTGTCCACTTGCTGCTGTAGGTCCAACATGCAGGTTGGAATGGTTTTGATGGAAGCAAAGCTGTGCCCCCAAGATGCTGTCAGCATCTTTTGCAAGAGGATGCTTGTCTGCAAAAAGGGACAGTCTTCAGAAAGTGCTAGGAAATCACTGGCAGTGGTGCATGACTATAATCCATCTATTATCTGTCAGGGCTCCTTTGTCTGAGCTTCTGCAGAAGCTCATTTTCAGATCTCTGCTCTTCAAGGTGTCCTGGGTAATTTCTGTGTATAAACCAAACCATTAAATAAATAAGTAAATCCCATCTTCTCAGTACCCTCAGATTTGGGTAATAGGTCACGTTATGCATTAGGGCCTGTCCTTTAGATTTTCTTTTGCTTCTGGATGCTGTCACTTCTACATCTCCTGTGATATAAATAATACTGCTAGGAATCTGAAAGCTGCAGCTTTTTATGGCCAAATTGCTGTATTAATCTCTGAATTTACACCGCTGATTTCACTGCTTGTGGCTCATACCCTGCCCACCTTTGCACGTGGCCATCCTGACCTGTCCCACAGTCAGCCCTGCTCTGGGATTGCTGCATGTGTAATGCATCTGCAATCCTTCAACCTGAAGGTGTGGGGGAAGGTAGCCAGGAAAACATATGAGTAAGATTTTTTGCAAGTGAATTTGAGTCATTTGTCGTGAGTTGCTTGTTTCCATGGGAATTAGCGAGTGAGAGAAGACATAAGTGAATCTTATTTCTTGTTTTAGCCTCCTCTTGCCTTGAGTCTGGCTGCATCAACCTGCAGGACCTATAATTTAGACCCAGGGGTGACTGAGAGAGCTCATTTTCCCTTTTAATTATTATTGCAGTGAATAGATGGTGACCTATCAAGGGAGGAGAGCAATTGCGTGCCTACTTGTTAGAACAGCCCAACACTGCAGCCCAAACTTCCTCGGGTGGCTGTAAATATGCCAGGCCTGCCTTTGTGGTAAACCACAAATGCTCTCAGACTTTTGAGGAGCCTGGGGAGACGATTCCAGATCCTAAGGAAGAACAATTCATCCCTTTCCCCATCCCCCCATACACATATACACCATCCCCTTGTCTCTTTTTAGGTCATTTATAATCAGCAGTCATGGAGCACTGGCCTCATTAGTGATATAGCCATTCCTTCAGTGCTTCAGAAATAATCATTTAGAAAAAATGCGCGGTTTTCTTCCCTTGAGAGCCCGTGAGTGATGAATTTATTTCAGTCTGGCTGTCTTGGCTGTCTTGCTCAGCCTTATTTCCATATTTATTTCAACAAATAATGTACTATGGGAACAACAAAACACACTTTGTGAGGCAGACAGGATAGCCTGGTCAGGGAGGGGTTAACCAGAGAGATGGCATTCGAAAGCTGGGGCGCAGGGGGAGATGGTTTTTATTCCAAATAATTTTTTAATGTGTATACTTTCTGAGTGTTTGTGTTTGTAGAGTTTTAGAAGCCCTGGGATTTGGACATTGATTTATTCACAGGGCACCATTTAGAGAATAGACATTGTCCCCTGAGTGGTCCCAGCCACCGACCTTTCTCCTGAAGGGACCATCCCTTTTGTAGCAGCGGGCAGGTGATTAACTTTCTACGCCAGCTAATGACTCGGGTCTCTCGCAAGCAAGCGCGCTAATTGTGACCGGCCAGGAGGGCCGGCGTACTGGGACCCATGTACTTGCTGAACGAGGCAGTGAGCAGCCCTGGCACACTCGGGGTCCAGCTGCATATTTACTCCATCTCCTGGAAGTGGCACTTGCAGCTACTCTAAACCAGCCTCGTGGAAGGACTTAAACTCATGATTTTTATTCTGCCAGCGACCGTTTCAGTAATTGAGTGTTACGCTCTGGAAGCCCAAGCACCAAGGTCAGTGGCTAAGAACTGGGAGGCAGAGCTCCCATCTCTTCCTCCCAGTGCTGCTTCATTCATCCTGGGCAGCCCCGCTGTGCCACCGCTTCCCAGCGTGCACACCAGAAATAAACATAGCCCTTTCCTCCAAGCTACCCCAGTCCTCCTGAGTTTATTTGAATAACACTAAACGCTTTTAATTCCTTGAAATACACTTTCTAAGGACTGACCTTCCTGATGGGTAAACTCTTCCCGTTAGACCCCACTTAACAGCCCTGCTCGACCCTGCTGCTGGCTGTATAAATTGAAGTACATGGCATCACTCCGTGCCATGGAGTTGCAGGCACAATTCAGATATGTATGCCATGTGTTAAATTTGCAGTTTGGTTTTATGGGTACTTATGAAAAGGAATGCTGAGTCTGTCCTCTGCCAGAACATAGACCCTCTGCTTCCCCCCTCCCCTCTCCCCCCGCTCAGGACACGCAGGCTCATGTGGGAAGTGGCGTTTCTGCCAGGGCTTATGTCTGCATTTCGTTTGTTTTCTGGGATGGTTTTTCTGAAGCATCTGGAACCTGTCACTTCTGCGTGCACCTGTAAAGTGTGTGTGATTTGCCTTCCTCTATATTTTTCAAGAGCAGTTCCTATTCAGATTTACTTACAAGTAGCTTTTGTGCACAGAAGACATAGCATTTGACTGCAGAGATCCGAGCAGTTGCACATATAGCAGCCCTCTATATTTTGTATATGCACACGTATTCTTCGTGCCTCTTCCAGGTTTTGTTTCCCTTGGCATGGCATTCTTTGACCTAAAACTCTTCCTCCACTGGTTGCTTGATTAATAGATATTCCTGAAGTTTTCTTTTTTTCTCTATTCCTTTTACAGAGAACTTCCCAAAGGCCCAAGCTAACCAGTTCTCTAGCGGTGTGACTCTGATAGGTGAGGGACTAATATTTTAAAGCTAATTCAAATGCTGCTTGTGTCAACCTTCAAATTTAGAGACAAATATCCCTCAACAGTCTTTTCTGTTAAAGCAAAATGATTGTTTCCTTCTTTTCATCTGGTTTCTTAATGAACTGTTGTCTTATCCCCTTGGTAGCAAGACTGTAACCAGCTAATGGGGGAGTAAGTAGCATTTGGCTTTTGCCGTCTTCTCCCCTAAGAAAAATCAGCACGTGCATCTGCCCTACTTTAGGGATAAGCGTCATCAGCTCAGGAAATCTGGAGGGGGTATAACCAGGGAGACTTGTAACGGTGGCATCTCTCTGTGAATGTGGAAGGCTCTCAGGGGAGGAATTTAGCACTTTGCTCTTTCCAGCTGCTAGTTGTGAATGCTTTCAGCTTTTGCAAAGTCATACCTCCTGTGCTTTTGAAGAATTTACCTAAGAGGAAGCACGGAGCCGTGTGTTTGAAACCCTGCACTGGTCACCTTTGTTTTACAGTTGGGGAAAATGGCTTAAAAAAGGCTTTCACATCAGGCAACAGTAGGGGGAGAAGAGACAGATTCTGAAAGAGAGCAGGTAGATTTTGCTTTGCCATATAGGCCTCAAGGATATCTCTGCTTTCTGACAGAGAAACTCCTGAAAGTCTCAAAGACATTTTTTTCATCTTCATTGAAGAGCTGGAAGCTTTACATTTACAGAACAGATGTTCTTTGTTACAAATTTTTCATTCCTAATTGAAATCGATATGAGCAAGAATTCGCACCACACACACTCGGGGGGGGGGCAGCATTCTAAATGGGATGATTAAAAACCCTGCCTTCTCCCATTGCTTCATTTTTTACTTTTGACTCCAGTGATGTCACCCATTTGCTTTTCTCCAAGTTGTCATAGCTTTTGCTGGACAAGAGAGGAGAAACTCACCTTGGGTGTCTATATACACTGTGAAAGGCAAGTGAAAAATAAATTAGAGGAGGGGGAATGTATCTTTTGAATCTTTTCAGATCAGAATGAGCTCAAGATCAGCCCTGGGCCTGCACCTGATACACTTTCTTGATTCTCATTAAGTTGAACTTGTGATAACCTACTGTAAACCATTTAGGTTTCAGACACAAGAGCAGGCTAAGACGCTGTGCAGAGCATCACGCCTAGATGCATGATTAGAAGTGATGGGTCAATACATACAACAGAAACATGGCTGAAAGTCAGTTCATTATTAAGGCAGTGTGGGGAGGAGGTGCCTCTGCCCGGGAAGGGAATGAGGAGCATAATTGAGGTTGCTGGATCTTACACCTAACGTGTTAGCCAACTGAATCACAGTTTACACCAAAAGGTTGTGAGCTTCTGCGAGCTATATGGTTGCTGGTGATACTAATTTACTACAGATTCTTCCTGTAAGCTCTTTGTAGAGTTACATACTCCGAGCTTCTTTTTCTGATAATCTTTTCTTTTATGAGGCTGAGTTTAGTTCTGGTGAGGAAGGCAGCCTGATGTCCATGGAAAATGAAATCCTCTATTTATCCATAGACTGAGCGCCAGCTGTTCCAGCAGAGGAACCCACTGCAAGATTGAATTCAGCTCGCTCAGCCCTCTCCTTCCCCTTGGTTTGCCTTCTCCAATTGCCTGTTGTGCAGTGAAATTGGTAAAATGGATCTATCATCCATTCTGAGTTAGGCTGACCCTGTTCGGTTGCCCAGATGCCTTTCAAGAGCTTTTCAGGTTTTATCAAGTACAGTGATCCTGAGCCCCTTGCTTTAAATCTGTCAGTCAAAGCAGATGCTTCGGAAGAGCTGTGCTTTACCTCTGAGGTCCCCAAACTGTGGTATATGCCAATGATGAGCAGAGCTCAAAGGTGTAGGGGTTTCTGCACCTGCCCGTGGAGAAACCCTTTACAACCCTGGCCAGTTACCCTGTCCTTTATGAAGACATCTCTCTACTCCAGGAAGTGCTGCTGCCGTCACACAGGAGATGTAGGTTGGCTTGGAGATACAGCTCTTCCAGCATCCTCATTGTCCCAGCAGAAGGCCCACATCTGTAGCTGGCCCCAAGCAGAGCACAGGGCTCTCTGCAAGGCTGGGGTGGATTCCTGCTTGACCACAACTAGATATTCCGAGCTTCCTACATGGATTGCTACCAGAGTGTCTGTGACCTGTGTTTCACAAGCGAGGTGACTGTAAATATTCATTCTGGCCTTAAGGAGTGTTGAAGCCTTTGTCAGGAAAGAAGGATTAAAACAGAAGCCACAGAATGCAGACCAAAAGTTGGAGGAAGCAGTGAGCATATTAATGAAAAATCCATTAACTTTTCCAATAACTTTTACTTCCAACCCAGCAGGAACACTAGGTCCCAGTCCTTTTTTCCCCTGTTATATTGGTTTGCCAGCAGCTACAGAGGCCCATTTTCAAGCTGGGGCAAAACCATCATGCTCACACTACTTTTCCTGGTGCTTCAGCATCAGGTGGTTTTGCTTTAAGCTCTGAACGCAAACCAGCCTACGGTGCTTCCCTTTTTCTGCATCTGAAAGTTTGTGTATCATGTGAGTGAACACAGATTAATGGTATTGCTTTTCATCTTTAGATCTGCCCCATCTTGAATGGTCATAACACCTGCAGGGTATGGTAGAGTCAGGGATTCAGGTGGATTAATATGTCCCTTTAGTCCATTCTCAAATGCAAGAAGAAATCACATCCCAAAGCATCCAGCTTTCTTTAGCTTGGCTGTTGCAATACTGGTTTTAGACATCAGATTGCTGCGGCGTCGGCTTGTAGATGACACAAGCAATCCTTCCTCCTTGTGTGCTTAGTTTTGCTTATATTTTGGGAATGAGCAGCTCATCACACTGAGCAAATTCTGCCCAAATCCATGGGCTGTGGGTTTGTTAATGGGAAAATGATGCTTTCGACCAGAAATCCTGGCACAAAAGCAGTGCCCCTGGTTACAGAGCTGGTCAGCTGGCATTGAGCAAGCAGGTCTTTGTTTCTAATCTGTGCCCCCCCCCCAACCCCATAGACATTTTTTTTTAAATCGCCACCTTAACAGTTTGACTGGCCGCTTACACCGACCACCCCAGCACTTTGTTCAGCAGAATGTGAAATTTTGCACAGGTCTGTGCAGCAGGGATCGTGACTGGATGTGAGATCAGAAGTCACCAGCCGATAGCTGCTGGTAGAGCCGCTGCCACAAGAGCTCTGGGCTAGCATCAAGCAAAGCCACTATTCCCCTAATAAAAGTTACTTTCAAACCTTTGCATCCTTTGGCTCCTTTGATGTTTAACCCAGCTTTACTGAAAAGTTTGCTGTATTCTTGACAGACCAACTCGGATCAGGATTTAACCCTTGCTGGCCAGTATGGTGCTGAATGCTGTACCTTGACTTAGAGATTCTAGGTGTGGAAATGTGGTCTGCCCTGTGTGATCGGACTCGGGGCCTTGCAGCCACACTTGAATTGCTACGTAGAAAAGTAGAGGCAAGATTCATTTTCTCTTGCAGCATCCTTCAGACTTCTAAAAATCTGTGGGAGGTGGTGGGAGAAGAGAAGTCCTTGGTTTTGATTCATCTAAGTCTAAAATTAAATTGGTGTATAGGGGAGTAGCCTCTAAAAAAAAAGCTGTAAGACCAGCAGGTAAGGAAGATATAAAGAGCAAGGGCAGATACGCCGTAGAAATCTGCAAGTGAAGCACACAGATGCAGGTCTGGTGTCATTTCTGCTGCTAGCACCATCTCTCTCCCCCTGCACCGGCAAAGATGGGGGGAGAGGAGCCTTGAATTAGAGCAGGCGTTGCAGCCCTGCATCAAAATGGCAGGGCTTTGTTCGGGCCTCCCCTCCAGAGCAGCTCGCTTACTCTCGCCCCTTCCTGACACCGAACTGGTGGGAGAGACGCGGTGCATTTTCCTGGTGCTTTGCCTGTGCCCCTCTCCCATCCTCCCCCTCCCCTACTCCCCTGCACTCCTCTTACTCCCCACTGCCCGCATCGAACATGTACAGATTTTACGGTTCAGTGGAGAATAAGTGGCTGTCATTTCACAGACGGGCCAGGATGTAATTAGCCACAATGCATCGAAGTAATGGAACAGATGTCTCTTTGTAAACTGAGTTTGCTGTTGCACACTCTGTGTGTGTGACCTGCCGACTGCTCCAGGCGATTCCTCCCAGCCCCCTTGGCCCCCTCCCCGCCCTCTGTTGCCGAGCCAAGGGCTTAGCTCACATCAAGTGTTTGTGGGTTTGTTTTTCTCTCTTTTCTCCTGCGCTCGTCTCTCCTGCTGTAAGGGCGCTGATTATGCCACGGAGTGTTAGCAAGCAGAGCCTGCATTTATCGATGGAGTCATTCAAAATAGAAAAGGTGATACCCCTCTTATGAGATAATTGGCAGTTTCAAGTTGCTCTTATTACCCGATGATAATACACCAGTAAAATCATAAATTACTGTTATGATGCCAGGCCTTCTCCTCTATCTCTTTTTTCTTCCTTTTCTTTTTTTTTTTTTAAATGAAAATAAAGTAGCTCCCTGAGCCCTCAAATTAGTATTTACATTTTAGATAAGAGATGGGCTATTGGACTGATTACAGCATGATAATGCACACATGCTAGCAGCAAACACAGCACTCTCAGGAAGATGTCTGTCTGACTCAGCTAGGAGCTGCAATCCAACCTTAAAACAGGCAAAAATGGGACCTGAATTCCAGATTCTCATCTTGTAGAGCAAGCTTATCTCTGCTGGGAACAGAAACTGGATAACTCTAATTCATGGCATTCTCCTCCCTTAATATTTTTGAGAGATGCTTTCAGGCTACATCTATGCAGGCTTTCCATTCCTTTAGCTCATTGTGTTCATGCAGCTCCTGAACCCTGCACATCTTGCCACTTGTGGCTCTCTTGCTGAAGGGTTCCTGCCAGTGCCCCTCACCATGGGTGGAAGCAAAGGGAGGCTGCTGGGGCAGGTTGGCTCTTGGCCTCCAGCTGAATGAGGCTTCATTCACAGCTCAGAGAGACCATGGAGGAGCTAAACACCATGACCAGGCACCAGCTGTTATTGGCAGAAACCTAAAGGTGGCACAAATAAGGACATTTAAAGACAGGATGTGCTTGTGCTCTTGGTGCCTCTGGTTGGTTTTGTTGTGCAAAGAAGTTTGTGTGTCAGGGTGCTTATAGTCAGATTGTGTTTGCAGTCCCTCTGTGTGTGTGTGTGCTTGTGTGCATTTATGATTTCTTTTCACACAAATTTTCTGAAGAGCTGCATTGCTTCCCCAGGGCAGTTTTGATGACAAGGTTCCCATTAGTTCCCCTGGTTTTGACCCAGAAAGCTTAACTTCAGATTGCACATCTTCTGTTAACAGTGGTGAGATTATGTTCAATAATGATGGTAAAAAGCAGGTCTTTTCTGTAGGGAGGAGTAAGTTTTTACCTCGAGCTAAAATGATAAAGAGGCTGAGCAGCATGATAATGGAGAGCAGAGTGTAAATATGCTGGCTTTCTTAAATCTCAGAGAACAGTTCTGTAGCTCAGAATAATCCTCTGCAATATTTAAGACTGTGGACAAGGCATTGGCCTGGTGCCGTCTCCAGCTCTTCTCTTCAACCCATGGAACAGTTGATTAAAGATTTCAAAGGACTCAGGCATTTGGGGTTGGTCTGCAGCTTCACATATGCTTCTTAGAAAGAAGAGCCACAGTGAAACATGAGTGAGCAATAGCAATCCAGTTGGTGCCAAGCCTTAGAAGCAAATCCCTCACACAGTGGGTTTCTCTACCCTACCATGTGCTTGTAGAGCTCATTTCACTTGCATGGACACGTGCACGGAGTGGCTCTCGTGCTTGCTTGAAAATCAGGAAGCACAGAACCTACCAACACCCATCATGGAGGGCACCAGAGCTTTTTAGTAGTCTTTAGATTCAGGTCAGGTGGGTATGTGCCCGGGATTGACAGTGTTGGGGAAGTCTTCTAAGGTAGGCTGGCAGCAACTTTTGCAAATGTGGTACTGCATGGATTCCTCTGTGTCAAAGACCATGTTATGAAGTGTGAGAAGTAGCCTGTACTGTAAGAGTATCTGTGCATTTTTGAGGAGAAAAAAACAAATAAACAAACAAAACCACCACCAACAAAAATCCCCAAACCAAAAAACCTATAGCAAATTTCATTATGGAGTCGAGATTGTGGCTTTTTGTTTCTTCTGATAGTTTAAGCAGTAGGTATCTTGTGAGAAAAAGAGTGTGGTTTCTTGACACTGTTTGTAGGCTTCATCTCTCAATAGAAATGGTGGTTGAAAGCCTCATCAGAAAGAGAAATGATATGAGAGACTCTTCACAAAACACGGGTCCTTTGTGGAAGAGGCCAGTGATTCCCAGGGCTTCTTGCCGTGTTATTTTATCATCTGTAGTGATATCGCGAAGTTCCACAAATTAATACGTGTCCATTCTTGTATGGAGTGCTTAGGAGAGTTGGGGAGGGGGGGTGAGAATGGCTCTGGGCAGCTATAAGCAACTGCTTGGTCTCCTTCTCTCCAGCTCTGGGATCCTAGCAAATCTGGGGGGCCCAGCCAGAGATATCTGCGTCTCTTTGGCCAGGGGCCCTCAGAAGCACACGGGTCCCATACAGGACTTGTTCTTGGGTCTTCTGGATGGAACAAGATCAGAAGAAGGTATCAGCTTCAGTTTCAGTTGTGCACAACCCACATTCTCACGGGTGTCCTAAGGAGAAAGATTTGTGCAGTTACCATGGGTGACTTGCTGTCTGACAACACCACGTGGGTTTTGTTGTGCTGCTATTTTTGGTCACTGCTTATTTCTGCGTAGCAAATAGACAGCCAAGAGAGGAAGGCACAAGAGCACAGCCTGGGTCTGTGACCTCACTAAACCGACTGACCCGAGGATCTGTAAACGGGATTGAGCGTGCAGGTGTCACTCTCTGGCAGAGCCATCGATGTCTGCAGGCACCGAGTGGTGTCAGGGCTCACTCCCTGCAAACCTCGTGTCTGCCCAGGAGGACTTCCCTGAGCCATCGCTTCCAGCTTCTTTGGGGGGGTTTGTTGCTCGTTTCTTTTATCTTCTGACACTCAAATCCACATGTTGATCTCGCCTGCATTGATAGAAGTTGCTTTTAACCCATGTTAATGGGAGGGAAAAAAATTGTCACTTGTTATGATTTTTCAAACTTGTTTAAACAAAGGATCCCGTGGGTGTGCTGGGTTTCAGCCAGCAACGTAGTCTGCATGGTTGGTCTGTGATGAGGTTGATACGTGCATGGTGGTTTTGGCTGGTTTTTGGTATCTGGTTTCTGCCTTTTGGGAGACAAAACCTACAGCTTGTTAAGTCTTTCCAATCCAGTAAGATTTCACAAGAGGTACAGTAGATTGATTGAGCTTTTCCTTTGCCTTGTCTCGGAAGAACCAAGCATGGTGCTGCAAAAGCAGGATGGCCTAGTGTTAGGGAGCAAGAGGGAGTTTCTCTTTGGGTCTAAATGAAGGCAGTCTCTGACAGCCTAAACTCAAAGTGCCCTGTGAGTCCCTCAGCAGCAGGCAATGGCAAAACACTTGGGAAGATACTGTACAGAAGCAAGTGCTTATGATAGTGAGGGGTTCCTACTAAACTCTTTTTAAAAGAATATTGAGTTTATTTGACAAGAATATTTTTTTACTATGTAAACAATATCATTCTTGCTTCCAAAGTCCTTTCACGGGCAAAGTTCCTGCTGACCCAGCAGAATGAAGACTGAGCTGATACTGTGACAACAGCTCTGGCTCTTAGCATGTAGTAATTAAGTGGACATTACTCGATTTAAAATGAGCAGCAGGTTATTGCCAATATACACAGATGTCTTTGCAAACCCCTATAACTCAGTTCACACACCATCCCAAGATGGTATATTTTCTGTATATACTGCTGATGTACCACTTAGGTACAGGGGTCCACTGAGGCAGAGGGCAACTAAGTACCTATTTCTGTCCCCAGTACATACGAGTGAGGGTCATAAAGTGTCACGCTGTGTTTCTGAATGGCAGGACGTGCATTAAAGGTGGAGGATCGTGACTTGTCACTGATGTTTAATATCTGGGTTGTGTTAGTGGGAAGAGCTTGCCTGTGCATCCCTGTGCTGCCAGGTTAGCAGTGTGTGCATTTATATCCAGGGACACTCTGTTAGTTAGTGGTGAGCTCCCTGGGACTGCACTTTCAGGGGCTGCTGCTGCAAACCAGCACAGGTACTGTGAGCAAACCCACTTACCCTTGACAAGAGGAGTGCAGCCTTATTTCGGTGTAAGGGTGACCCAGGAGAAAAGATGCTCAAGTGCTCTTAGCTAGGTTGCTGCTCAAGGCACGACTCTGGCTCCTGGGTAGCGTTGACACGTTTCAAAGTGTGTCCCTCGGGCCGAGGGCAGCTCTATGCCCCTTTGAAAAACACAGCCCGACTCCTTAGTGCTGTGGAGTGGCCTGGCTAAGATAAGGTGAATCTGAACTGCAGAGGCTCTATGCCGAGGGTAGGGTCCTGCTGGCTGTGCTGTGCTGCACTGGTAGCAGGGCGAAGGGTGCGGGTGCCGGGAGGAGGCGGCCAGGAGCCAGCTGAGCGCAAGCGGGCGCAGAGGAGCCTGTGTCGGCCGGGCGGATGATTGCCGGGCAAAGGATAATGCTCCATCAGGACAATCATTCCAGAACATGCATCTCTTTCTTCACATCTGACTGGTTATCTATTGCTTCTCTTCACTGCAGTCTGCTTGTAGGGCTTCATAGCTTTTGAAGGTATAAGAATAGGGCTCTTTTTTCCTTCCCTCTCGCTCTTTCATTTTTATTTTTTTTTCCACTTGCCTTGAAGTAATCATCTATATTTAGGTCAGTGACATGATGAAAGATGTTTATGTGTTTTTACCTAAAGCTGGAAATTGCCTTTCCGGATATCACTGAATGGAAAAAAGCTAATGGAGCCTCGTTGTGCTTTCATTGCTTTTGCAGTGGTGTTCTTGTTTTAGGACTATGGCACGCGAAGCATCCTTCCCCCCTGCACAGCTCTCGGCTCCCTCTACATCCTCTGCTGGCTCCCCTGTGAGGAGTGGACTCAGAGAAGGGCGAGAGGAAGGTCACAAGAAGTTGTTTATTCTCTGGCTACCTGGAGCAGGCATCACCAGCTCTGCCCTATCTAGTAGAAAATGTGGCACTGATAAATCCTGTCCGCTAAGGAGCTGAGCCTTTTTAATATGCAAGTGCTCAGTCAAAGAAAGTAAACAGACATCTCCTTCTGCAGGGAATTACTAGACAAACGTCTCCCTCCCCTTACCCTCCTTCCTTCCTCCTCCCTTCCATTTAAGTGTAGGAAATTCTGCTTGCTTTATTTGATAAAGAGGAGGAGGGGAAAGCACATGTACTGAATCATGGTTAAGCTGCTGTCTTCTACCCCAAGACCTTTCAGTCTAGATGTGCTTCATTAGTTTGATAAGCAGACACCAAAAAGGGGGAGGGGTGTGGGGTTTGCATGAGGGGATCTGCCTAGGGGCTGCCCGGAGGTTTAAGAAGATGAACTGCTAATGATGTTGAAGCTGTACCTTTTTGGGACCTTGGCTCCTGGAGGAAAAATGGGCCCTTTTCACTAATTGTGTTGTGCTCAGTGGTGTGATGGAAAGGGACTCACAGGGGAGCAAAACGGAATGACTATCGGCTGGGCTCTTCCCCTGAGTAGCCCCCTCTCCGCTCCTCCCCCAACCCGACTCTCTTCTTTTTAGCAGGGTATCTGGCACCAAGTCATCCTAAATATCAGAAGATAACATTAACAAAAAAAAAAGGTTAATTTGGTGGGTCATTTATCTGGACAGTCTGGCCTGAGTCTTGCAAACTAGACATAGATTTTAACGAATGCTGTCCAAGCTGGCAATGCAAGTGTTTTGATGAATAGCTACCAGAAAGACCGTGAACCTTGGATGTGGCCCCATGCATGTGCAAACACGGCATCTAAGGACTTTCAGACGTTACTCGCTCTGATCCTGTGCCAGCCCTTTTCCTCCCTGGCAGGTCGGTGTCTCAGAGGGGTGTAGCTGTATCCCCACCGAGCAGCAGGCTACGCAGGTTTTCACCTGAGGTGCAGTCGCATGTTTCCAGGTGTATGAATTTTCCTTTCAGCAGCTCCCTGTCACTCAGAGGCCACCCCAGTTGAGAAGGTAAAGTGCAATTCCCAGCTGTGCTTGCGGAGTGCTCAGGCTCGCAGTAGGTCAGCACTTCCTTTCTCCTGCCCCAGCAGCTCAGCCAGCTCAGCTGTGTCTGGTGTTGAAACTCTCAGCAGTTCAGCTTATAAAGCTTGGCGTGTTCTGTATGTGTTTCGGGGTGGGTGTGGTTGGTGGTGGACCCACCACCAACAGTGCCACACTTAGTCCTGGGAGCTTCTTTCCAGGCTTCTCCCCACCCCCACTCTGGTCAGCCCTGTCTTGTCTGGGCACCTCCTTCCCGGGGTGAAGGAGCCAAAAGCAGCTGGAAGTGCTGCTTGGCACTTCTGTGCCTTCTCAAACACAGCAAGCTGAACTGTGCAAATTAATGTTCCTTCTGGCTCAAAAGGGCTTTTTTTTTAAGCTGAAGGTCCTTTTAACCTGTATATCCCTGCCACAATCGATGGTGAGCTGGTCAGATACAGACAGGTGGGAATCACTGGAAAAGCTGTTCAGCAAAGGAGACATGAGCGGAACTTCAGGAGGCAGCCAAGTACCCAGGGGACTGCCCCAAACACAGGGTCTCCCCACTGTCAAGGGAAAAGAGCATGAAATCTGTAGTGTCTCTGGAGCACTTCAGCAGCATAGGAGTAGGCAGCAGGTTTGGAGCAAAATGATGGGTTTGTTTTGTTTTGTGCACAACATCTACTTAAAGTGCAGAAATCCTTGCTGCGTGCTGTGGCAAAGGCTGCGTGTAAGAGGAATTGGATGAATGCGTAAAGGAGAGGTTTGCGGCTGAGGATGAGGGTGCTAGATCAACACAGTCGTGATCCTGGCACAGGATGATCCTGATCCTCTGACTGCTGGGAGGGATCCCAGGGGAAGGCTCTATACCCATCCTTGTTCCTTTTCCTCTTTCCCTAAGCATTCATGGCTGGCTGCTGTCGGAGATGGGGTACTGGGCTAAGAAAGCCCTTATGTGTAAGACCATTACATTACACTGGTGGGACAATGGTGGGGTGAACGCCTGTGTTGGGACACGGTGGGATAATCTGGGCAGCCTGGGCTGTAGAGCAGAGCTTTATGTAAGTGCTGCTGGTTGTAAGCAGTCCCATATGTGACTTCCTCAGCAGTCCTTTGATGGGGGTGGTCAAAGGAGAGCGCTGGCAGACAATGCAATAAATGCTGATGTTATGTGTGTTGTAAACCACTTCACAGAGAGAGGTGAACATTTCCCAGGGCATGGTGTGGCAAGGCTGAGAGACAGACTTTGAAGTCGTGACCAAGTGTTTCTTTTTTCTTTTAGAGATGACTTTATATAGCGGGTGATGCAGGCGACCACAGCAGTAATTTCTTAGTCTAAAGGTTATTTGAGAGTTTCTGCCCTCCTTCCACACTGCCGTCTCCTGCCTCAAGCCCCATGCCTGTCCCCAGCCACTCAGAGAGGGACAGATCCGGGCAGCTGGTGGCTGCTCCCACCCAGGCACAGTGACCTCCTGTGGAAAATTCTCATCCCCTAGCACTTCTGGTCCTTCCCCCTCACTCAGCACATGTTGCATTTGCACCTCTGCCTCGACCAAAATCCCCTCTCTGTCAGCTCCCAGCAGCCGTGCTGGTGTGGGGAGGGGGTAGGATCACCCCCGCTCACGGGGGTGCGTGGCGGTCTGTTCCTGTAGAGTAATCACGCATCGCATGGGGTGGTGGAGAGGGAACTGCGCCTTGGTCCCTGTAATTATACCCATCTGTTACCTCCCTGTCGCCGCCGCCACCGCGGAAGGAACACACAAAGCATCACAAGTGTGATTTAAGCCCCTGGAGAATACAATGGCTTCATTTGAACGAGGCAAGCTGGCCTCTAACACCCAGCTTTTCCTGCCCCGGCGCTGCCTGCTGGGCTGGTGAGGGCCGCTCTTTCACAGCGCCATCAGCTCTCCCTGCTCCGTCATTATTAACTCTGTGCCTTTTTGTTGCTTCTGCTGCTGTTGTCAGACACGTGCGGAGGGGACAATGTCAGAGCTGTTCCTCCTTTCCCCGCCAAAGTGACTGGTTTGGGAGTTTAGTGCCTTCCACATTAATGGGACTGGTAAACTGGTTTAGCATTGCAGTCTCTCTTGTTTTCTGTGCCCTCTTGTCATTGCTGTTGACTCATCAGGCTGAAGTGTCTGAGCTTAATTGAAGCAGTAACAATGCAATCAACATTTCTCTCTATTTTTATCTGCATCTCCCCCTCCCCTCTGTTTTTTCTGCTGCCTGATGTGCTATTTCTGGGGCTGAGGGCTTGGCAGCCTTGCAAAGGGTTGCACTGGGAGGGGACTGAGCCACAAATGGAGCAAAGCCCACTGAAGGTAACAGACGTTTGTTCTTTCTCCCAGTGATGCTGGACTCCCGGCATTATACTCATCATCCTTGCTGGGCTCCCCTTGTCACCTCCCCCTGTCATCCTTCCTGTGGTGTGGAAAACGCCTGTGCAGAGGGAAGTAATTCTACAGCAGGGCCGTATGGATGCACCTAATTATCATAAAATTAGCATAATTCTCTTTGTTTAACAGAGTATCCACCTCTTTGCCTTTATCCGAGTGATGTGACCAGAGGCAGGGAGGAGTGACAGGTCTTGGTGAGATCTTTAAGATATTGATGGTGAAGGTGCTAGCTTGGTCTTTGAATGCCAAAGCCTTCACCCCTGACTTCAAGAGGAGAAGAGAGTGCCCCTGCCAGCTGCACGCTTAGGTGGCCACTGTCCTGCAGCAGGTGCCCAATACTCAGGTTTTCAAGCACAGGTCTCCAACATTAGATAGATGTCTGTATATAAGCGGCCTGATTTGTCAGGGATGCGAATCCTGGGAGCAGCAATATGTCAATCAGAGGTGCTAAGAGCTTGGAAAAATCCACCACTTTTCCTCGGGTGCTTAATTACAGGCTCTGAGATGCGGCTGCTCTTGTGTGAGCTTTGAGAGCAGGGCTAGGATTCGGGCACTGCTGCCGAGGGTCCTTCTTTGGGCAGGATAACTGTCCTCCCACCGTCTCACACGGCCGACCAAAGGGCCTGGCGTGGCAAACCTATTTACTGAGTGCGATCAGGGACAGGTCCCCATCAGTCAGCTTCCACTGGCTTCTTACGTTGATTTTAATTTCCTCTTCCCTCTACGAGTGCAAAGAACATCCTGCCGGTGTCAGCCTTTACTTCCCCCCAGCAACAGCCAAAGAAGATGCATCTGGATGTTATCCGGCGTACGATCCAGCTGTAGCTGCACCGTGCACTGTCGTACCCCTGGAAGCTGGAGAAGCCAGCACAGCTGAGTCAGGGACTTAACAAAGGCCACTTTGCAGAGAGACTGTCCCCTCTTTTGCTTTCTCGCTCCCTTTTCCATACAGCTTCTCCAGTGCCAGGTTTGCCCAGGGATGGGCAGGAAGCCTACAGCCGGGTCAGTGAAGCCAGGGCACAGGAGTTGGAAGCTCTTAAGCTTCTGTAAACTTGTCCACTTAGGGGAAAAGTAGTGGTAGAAATCAGGAGGGTGTAAGTAAGAAAATGTGGCCATTTTGTAATACACGAAGTATCAGCACAAAGTGCAGCTTTTTTTGGATCTGTTGTAAGTGCTGTGATTCATCTTGGGCCCATCATGGAGAATTTCTGATCCGTGGCCCCTTTCTTTGCCCATAAGAGTGTCTGTGGGAATTTTAATGTGCTTTGCTGTACAAACTTAGTTTTGTTGGGGTGTTCCCGAGTGTCCCGAAACAGGCAGACACACAGGCAGGTCGACCCAGTGAGACAGTTTGCATTGCAGCGTGAGGCTATAGCAATGTGGTGATCTCTGGTAGAAGCTGCAGAGCAAAAAAGGTCTCTGAAGGGATGCGTTTGGACCAGTCTAGCCCTGTCTAGCTGATATTCGGACACTTGTGCCGGGAGGTGCAGGCTGGGTGGGCAGAGTAGCAAGAAGCAAATAGATTTTAAAAGTTTTGCATCTCAAAGTGCCAACTGGCTTTAGGATGTCTTGTCTTCTGAAATCAAGTAGGGTTGCTGTTGTTGATGGCAAACCCCGAGATGTCAAGAGGAGAAGGTATGGGAGAAAACTGGTTTTTCTTTTTCTCCTGTCTCATGTCTTGGTGCACTTAGCAGCATGTGCATGTAGTTGGTTCATTCCCCCAGATACATGTTGAGCTCTTCTGTGAAGCAATGGCCAGTAGAGAATCATCTGAAAGTATGAAAACGTCACAGGAGCCGGAGCTGGTATCTGGGTAGGTGAATTTATTGAAAATAAACCGGTGTCTGGGAAATGCCTGGATTTCAGGTTGCAGAGTCCTTTGCGGTGAGACACGCCTCTCCTTTGTGTGAACCATACCGCCCTGAATCCTCTTTGTCACCTTTTTAGTGTTGTTATTGGACTGCTCCTCTCTGTTTTGTAATCTTTTTCACCTTTTTTTTATACAAAATTAACATACTCTTCTCTTTCCCCCTCCCATCCTGCAGCACAGGGAACGACTGCTGCTTTGTATCAAAACCAGAATGGTTTTTAGGGCAGTACATGCAGATCTAGACCTCTCAGCATTGATGCTGTAATCTCTGCTGGCATCTTCAATCATTTTCTGTCCTCGTGTTAGACTTTGCCTCACAAATATATTTACGAAGCCCAAATTGTGTTATCTAGAGAACAAATGCTTTTAAATATTTTCGAAGGGTGTGCAAGAACCAGGCACGGAGGAAAGGCAGGCGCGAGGCAGCTGACGTTGTTAATACTTCTCACTGTTGGCATGAGCCCGAAGTTTTAATCAGCTCTGTCTGTGTGTCTGTCCCTGCCTTCTGCGTTTGCCTTTGCCGGTGTGTTTGCGTGCCCTGCGGTTTTGTCTGTAGCTACCAGCCTGTCGGCGTGTCTCTGAGCGTGCGCCTGGCTTCGGCTCGTGCCCGCCTGCCTGCTCCATACGGGCTCCTCTCTGGTGTGCCCCAGCACGTCTGCCTGTGCCTTGCTGGCTGCGTGGGGCTCTCCAAGTTGGTCGACGTGCTGGCATCTGCCTCCCTGTGCCGTCCTGGCTTTCCATGTGTGCATCTCCCAGCGCGTCTGCCTGCCCGCACGCGTCTCGCCCGTGCCTACCCGCGGTGTTTGGCTGCGGCATGGTACGTGGGAGGCTTTGTGTGCGGCGGAGCTGGCACCGAACTCGGTGGCTGTGCTCTTGTTGAGATGGAGACTCCATCGTTTCCCTCTGTCAGCCTAACAGACACTTGCACCGGTGAGGAAAAGCTGTTGCCTTGGTGGCTTCGGTGAAGTGAAATAAAATGCTGGTTTGAGTCAGTGGGAGTGGGGATCACTCTCAGATGTCAGCTCCTTGAAAACAGCTTCACTTAAAATATATAGAGAGAGAAGAAAATGGATTTTTCTCTTGCAGGAGGGGCTTGTACCCTTAGCTTGGTGTTGGATTCCGCCCCCCCCTCCCCCCCAGATCCAGGCAGAATGCTGCACTCTGAAGGGAAGGTCTTTAAAAACAAAACAAAAGGCAGCTGTCAATTTAATCCAAGCTCCCTGATAAAATTCCAGCAGAGTTTCTTTTTTTCAGAGATGAAATAAGAACCCTGGCAGGCCCTCTTGACTGGCCACATAAATCATTCGTGGTAATTGCTCTGAGAAGGACGAGTGCCTCTTAGGTGAGGGGAGGGGGGGAAGGTGCCTGCTACAACTGCGCAGCACCCCAGGTACCCCAGCTGGCGGGGACCACCGGCCTCCGGGCCTGGGGGGCAGCTCCCTGAAGCAGGGGTGGGTGCTGCAAGGGGAGAGAATGTGCTGCGGTGGATAAATAACAGGGTTTCCTGTCGCCTTCCCTTTGTTGTTGGTCCTGTTTTAATCGCCCTGGGGGGATTAGGAGTCAGAGGGGGGATTTGGGGAAGGGGGGGGCCGCGGTGGGGAGGAAGGATGGAGGCGCGGGGATGGTGGAGAAAATGAGATGGAGGTGAGGGGAAGAAGCGAGAGATTGATTGAAGTGACTAGCATTTAGTGCACTGGCGGCACAATTTCAATTAGCTAATATCTCCTTGGGTCGGTGCACGACTCTGCATGCTCCGTGTCGCTCCGATTAGAAGTGGAATGGCCATAAAAAGCCTCAGCGCCGGGGTCTGGTGTCAGCTGGCCGGCTGCAGCGGTGCAGGAGGACAGCTGCTCCGGGAAGCCGCAAAGCTGCCATTGCTCTTTCCCTGGGCAGACATAAAGATGGTGATAATAAAATAACAGGGCTCCAAAGCAGCGCTGCAGGAGTGGCCACCAGCTGCAAGGCAAAGGAGGAGGGCGCTGCTTAATTCGCCCCTTCAGCTGCGCGGAGGGAGCAGCGGGGGTGTAGTTGTTACTGGATTTAATAGATATCCGTAACTGCTGCTACCAAAATGATCTTCTCACTGCTCCTTGAACCCCAGTGGTCTGAGTCGTTTTTGGGGCATAGCTGCAGCTAAGAATAAATATGTAAATGATACTTAAAGTAAAAGCAGTACATATGAACAAGGGGGCTAAAGGCACGGGGTGTGGAGGACCGGAGTGGGAGCCTGCAGGTTGCGCTTGTGTTCCTTGCTCTGCCACTTGGCTGTGGTGGGCCTGGCTCCTCTCTCCTGAGCCCCTCATCCCTCAGAGCCTGGCCAGAGCAGCCTCTACAGCCTGGGTTATATGTGGGGGGATACGTGAGCCAGGCAGCAGAGCTACACGGTGGCAGGAGAGCCTCTGCTGTGGGACCCAGCAACGTGCTGGCTCACAGCATCTTGCAGCAGTGCTGCCAGCTCTCTGCATGAGCCGGTACCCACTGCCTCGCTGGCAAGTCACATACTGCTCTTAAGGGCCTTTCAGTAGTGATACGTTTGAAATACAACCTGCACCATTTGATTCTGCAGCACCCACTTTTTTTGCCAGTTGCCACAGGGGAAGCCCGCTTCCATTTCCAGTGCAGAGCCAGAGCTGACACGGCCTCTTTTCCTTGCTGCAAACAACCTGCTCTGCCGCCGTTTCTGACATCTCCTTCCCTTCTTTCTTTGTGGGCATGGAGCCCAGCTGATGAGCACATGCTTCAGCCTCCTTCTGTGCAGGGCCCTACGAGAAATACTGGGAAACAAAGGAGTGAAGCCAGCATGGCTGACTGGCAGCTGGAGTCTCCCAGACAAATTGCTTGCACCATTTCCAGCAGAGTTTCTGGGCTGAGAAGAGGGGATAAATGTGTGCCCACTGTGACCGCTCCCCTGCTGCTGGCTCCCGGGTGTCAAAGTGTCAGGCCCTGGGCATGGGACTTGGAGCCAGCAGCATCCTTTCCTCTTTGGATTGCCTTTTCCGTGCTCTACAGGTGCTCCTCTCTTTCTCTAAGAAGTTGCAGTGAACACACAGGAATTTGCCACAGTGGGGACAAAACAGTTTCTGGGCTACAAGCCTCGTGTGTGGGTGGAAGTGGGATAAGGTGTATGGCAGCAAAACCACAAAGATTTGGCACATGTGTGCTACACATGTGTAGGTACACGACGGGGTCTGTATTAACACAGACCATGACCCATGGAGGCCTTCGGTGACCTTCCTTCCTTCTCCGGCCATGGCCCGCAGATGTTTGTAAGTTAAGGTGCAGCAGTAGAGGAGGTTTCTGTGCCCAGTTGTCATCTGCCTCTGGTCCCAGTGTAGCTCCCCTTGCAGCGAGAGCAGCTTAGTCATTTTTGAATCAGCTTCTGAGCTGCCAGAGCTCACAGCCCAGCACATTAAGGTGAACTGGCACAGACTGCAGTTTGCCTTAATGGACTGCAGCCGTGCAAGAGAGGCTTTTCCAGCAGCGAAGCTCTCCCTACCACACAGGTAGCCCGCTGTGGAAGTGCAGTGGGATGGACACGGCCCCAGCTTCATCCATCAGCTCTTGAGAGCTTAGTGTCAAACTGAAGATGAGTGAGTTTGCACGCTGCAGGGAAGTGCCAGGGTTTCAGCGTGCTTCCTACTCGGTGGGGCCGAGCTCAGGGAGCCCTCCTGGCCCAGAGCCTCTGCTGCAGACAGTGGCAGGTGCGCTGAGAGTGCCAGTTAGTGACGACGGCTTGTCCTCCTAATTATTAAGAGGGAAGAAGTAATGATCCCCCTTTTAGGAAAACCGGGGAGCAAAGAGATGAAGGGCTAAGGGTGAGGAGGGACGTGGAGTGCTTGGGATAATGACCTTTGTGTTAGCAGTGGCATACTGCTCTCTAGTACCGTGCTTCTTGCCTTCTTAATCCCTTTGGTTCATGCTAATCAGCTCTGCATGAGAAGCACATACTGTTTTGCAGATACAACATTCAGTTTTCTGTTCCATTTATTCTCCCAAATGCCTATATTTTTCCCTTTCTGTTCTTGCTACTTTTAAAATGACATTTCCTGCTGTTTAAAAATGAACCAGAGTTAAAAAGCACCTTGCCTTTGAGGTGAAGATGTTAAGAATCCTAAACCGGAATAAAAATATCTGCATCTGCACCTTATTTCACGGTGGGTCTCAGTTTTAAGGAAGCTGCTGACTTGGTGGAAAACATGTCAGTTCCCGTGCAGAGTGATAGGGGAGGGATGATTTCCTGCGCTGAAGCACTTGCCAGGGGAGGTGATGAAGCCCTTGTACTGTCAGTAAGGGCCATCACCTCGAGAGCCGCACTCGCGCTCTGCAGCGTGGTTCTTTGGTGCTGTGGGCTGGCACAGGCGAGCTGTCCCCGCGCGGGAAGGGCAGGGTGAGCTCTCCCTGCTCCCTGGAGCAGCCCCTCACTGAAGGCCGTGTTGCTTTGTCACCGGCATCCCCCACCAGCTCTGACTGGGGGCACGGGAGTGGTTCTGATTTTGCTGAAAAGGCAAAAGCTAGAGGGTGGGGGACCATGGGGGGTCCCCACTTGGAGAGGAAAGGAAGCTGACCTGGAGAAAGGGCACAGCTCTGCCTCCTGGCAGTTCCAAACAGCAACCCCAGGGCCAGCTGCCAGGTGTTTCTCCCCTCAGCTGCTACATCTGCTGAACACAGGGATGCTGCTTTGTAGGACGGTTGTCCAGAAAATTGGACCAGATTCCCCCATGAGACGCTGGTTGCTGAAGTCAGTGTTCCTGGTTCCTCCCAGAGAGCTAAATGCACAGTCCTTTGTGGATGCAGCTCTGGGAAACCTTGGTTGCAATTACAGAAGAATCTGGATCTTTTTTGCAGGTCAAATGTGTGGTCATCTTTATTTAACTGATTGATTGATGCTCTTTGAAGTGGCTCTGAATCATGGTAAAGGTGTTCCATTAATTGCTTGATTTTAAAATAATCCTCTTTGTATCTTCCTGTAGAATTTCCTCGGGCTCTAGTTTGCACCTAGACACTTCTGTGAGGGATGCACAGGAGCTGTGCAGGTAGAGAGATTTCAACAAAACATTCACAGGCGCCAGCAGCACTGTAGGTGTGATAGATGGGTGGCACCAAAGGGGTTAATGCCAAGCTGTCCACACGTCAGTTATAATGGATAGCCCTGTGTGAGCAGCGACATTTCTGAGGCATCAGAAATAACTCCCCTTCTGCTTTTGTTTCTTTTGGGAAGGAGAAGCAGGGATCAATCACTTTCCGGGAGTGTGTGTAGTCAAGGGCTAGCCTCGTGGGTTCTCCAGTGCTGCTCTTACCTGAGAAATAACTCAGAAAAGAATCATGGAATCACTTAGGTTGGAAAAGACCTTTAACATCATCGAGTCCAACCATTAACCTAACACTGCCCACCACTAAACCATGTCCCTCAGCACCACATCTACACCTCCAGAGGTGGTGACTCCACCACTTCCCTGGGCAGCCTGTTAACAATGTTTGACAACCCAGAAGACATCAAGAAAGTGGTGGTAGTTTCTCTTCTCTGTCAAATATGCTCCAGACCAATAGAAACAGGCAGGGTTTTTCTCTCACTTCTGCTCATCTTATTCTACGCAAGACCTAAAATTAAGCTAAGCTCTCTTTCTTACGTGTCGTACCTAGACATCAAGTTTCAAATGGTTCAATCTAGATGAATCCTGCCGCCTTGGGGAAGGGTGCAGGGGGGAGCTCTGGTTGCCAATAGCTATTCTGCAGTTCCTGGAAGAATTGGTTGATCTTCTCCTCAAGTGTGCTGGTGTTGCTGCTCTTGTGAGCATCCCCTGCCCTGATTCAGCTAAAAGAAGCAGATTAGGAATGAGTTGCTGTTTGTACTATTTAATCCTTTCCATTTGGACTGCAGCAGAATAGAAAGTACTTACTCAAGTTCCTGCACCAGATGATTTGAGTGAGTTGTCTCTCCTCGCTAGAAGGCAACGGAAAACAGCACAGGGGCCATGTGGGGGAGATGGAGTTTTTCAGTCAGAGCAGCTGAATTTGGAGGAAGCCAGCTGCTCGCTGGCCAAGAGGGCAGGATGTGTGCCCCATGCTCAGAGTGAGCAAACTCTGCAGCAGTTCCAGTTGCATTCCAGTGGCTCCTTGACCATTTTCAGAAACAGGCACATCTCTTCAAATGCCCGGGGAAGCTGGGTCTTGAGTACATTGAGAATAGCCTACCTTATCTGTTACCCAGTCTGTTACCAGTCAGTTCTTGATGTTGCAGGCCTTTTGGGGTGGCCCAGCTGGAGCTTGTTGGAGGAACCCGTTTGTTTCTAGTTAGCTAACTGAAATGTCTACCTTACTGCCATCTTTTCAGGTGGAACATACAGCGATGCTTTCTGTTCCTGAGCCTTAGAGGCAAAGATTCGCAAGGGCTGGTGGGATCCGAGAGGGTCCTTAGATACCTGTGTAGACAATAGCAGTTGTCTACGTAGAATCATAGAAGGGAGAAGCATGTGCTCCCAGGCTAAAGCTGGAAGCAGCCCACAGACAATAGGATAGGATTTTGGACAGTAAAAGCTGACTCCTGTCAGATCTACAAGCTGTGCAGGTGAGCTGCAGCAGGGGCCCTCCTTTATTTTTTATGGACAGCACAGAAGGTGGAACTGAGAGGAAACATCACTAAAAGCAACCTTATATGTGCTTAGGGTCAGACAGAAACATTGTACTGGCAGTAACCCAAACCTCAGTCTCGTTTTTAACCTCTGCTGTGTGAAATGCATAATCCAGGGTTATCTTTTACTTTAATGTAAGCAATTGCTAAGCTAGGTTTCCAGCTGTGAATACAGCTTACCCTGTGACTGCAGCACTTGGATGCTGACACGTGTGTGTGTGTTACCAGCTGACATTTGGAGAGCCAGATTGATTGGCTCAAACAGGAGTTCAGAGATTTATTTGAAGGGTTTTGTAGGTTTTTGTGGAGCATCTCCTCCGTTCTGGCTGTCAGTTCTGCCTTATAAGCTCGTCTGCAAGGTGGCTGTACAGGTGCTGTTTAGATGCAACACGGCAGAATTACTGTTTGTCTGTAATTTCTTTACAGATACATTAAAATCAAGTTTAAGGTTCATTATCTAAGGTCACCTGGAAGCTGTGGATCTGAGAACAGCCAGTTCGTTCAGGGTGATATACTGGTGTTTCTCGATGTTCCTCTGAGGCCGTGCAAGGTATTAAAGCAGAAACCCTCAGAATCTAAATGGTATTTTAGCACAATATATTTCATTCAGTTTTCACTGGCATGCCTCTTTCATGATGGCACAGAAATGTCTGTAAGTTATCTTTCCACTCGTATCTCCATACTCAGGTCTCATACATTTGTACTCATGAGGTACATCCACTTTGTTCTTCTAGCTTAGATCAAGCAGATTTTATTTGAGCACATTCCTGGCTGTGTTATGCCTTATACCTGAATAATCAGGAATTCAATTCCCAATTAGCTTGCCTTTTGCAACTAAAATCCTGTTGATTTCAACAGTATAGTCTGGTTTAAAATACACAGTGAAACTGCTCTCCCAGTACATCCCAGGGGGACCTTGTGATCTTATTAGATGCACCTGCTGCCATTTTATTTTAACCTCTCGGTTTTTCCCTGCAGTATAATGAATTCAATATTCCTCTGCCTTCCCGAATGCACCTTACCATCACTGGCAGGAGAAACCTAAAAGCAGCACCTCCATCCTCTGCTGCTGGACCCGGAGCAGCCAGGGATCACCTCCACCTTCTGCAGCTGCCAGCAGACCCCTGCCATACCCCGCAGGGCACAGGGGCGCTTACAGGAGCGTCCCTGGCATCTGCCCAGCCTGGGACGCTGGTGACAAGGCTCCCCTTGACAAGGGCCGGGCAGCTGGCACTGCAGGGGGTTCCTCAGAGCAGGGTGGCCCTTCATGGGCTGCAGGAACTTGGCTCTAAATCTTTTCCTGTGGCTGTTAAGTCAGTAATGAAACAGGATATAAAGTGCTTTTGCAGGTTCTGGGCTATGGGGCCTCTTCGCTGCCGGCTTCCCAGCTGTTACTTCTAATCAGCTGGGCAGGCACCATAGAAATGTCAATTTTAATAAAGAGTCTTTCATTTCAAATTCGCTTTAGGTTTTACTGGTGGAAAGGGGGACTGCTGACCTTGCGATCTCCCGTGTCAGGGCTGCTCACTGAACACATGTAACTTGCCTCCCTTGCTGCCCCTCTGTGCACGCGCTGCTGGAAAGGGGGGTGGGAAAGGGACATGAAGGACCTGCTGGTGACCAACCTGAGTCCATGGACCTGGGGTCCCATCCTGGATGGTGGGTGTGAGATGATGCCTCAGGAGGAGCATGAGGGCAGGAGAGGGCTGTGGAGCTTTACCCCAAGAGACTCTTTGAGCTTTCATCAGTCTGTGGCTCAGGGACTTCCAGAACCACCGGTCATGTCTCTGTGTTTAATTAGAGGTGTTTAATTAGCAGTGGCTCCGCTTGGATCACACTCTGCTCTAAGCCTTGACTGTGCCAAACTTGATAAGGCTCAGTACTGTAGTGCTGCCACTTTAAAGTCTGGGAATAAATAAATGGCAGAGTTGGCATCTTGTCTGGAATCCCTGCTAAGGAGCCTGACGTGGTGGATCTCAGGTGGGCTGAGACCTGGGGTATTGCCTTTGGGGCTCAGGTACCTCTCTGCAGCTTCAGGTCTGTGCCGGGCCATGAGCTCTCGGAGGAGGAAGCCTGTCCCCTGCACCGCTCTCCTGCCACGAGCCACCACTGCCCACCTCCCACCCTTCTCCCTGCCATCTCTGGCACTGATGTCCCTCACCACCTCCAGTCCGGTCCCCCCACCCCAGCTCTGTTAGCAAGAAAACCGCAGGCATCCCTGTAACATTTTTATTGCCTTGCGTTAGTCTCGTGAGGTCCAGGGAAGGTCATTTTTATTGCTCTTTGTTGGTCTTGCGAGCCCCAGGAAAAGTCCCAGGTGTTACCTGAGGCTTGGGGAGAGTAGTTTCGTGCAGGTCCCATTTTCTGTCGAAGCTGTGTGGGTTAGGGGAAGAAGAAGAGGAAGAATAGTGATTTTTACATTTTTCAGCCACTGCTGCAGAGTTACGGGCACAGGTATGAATCCATTCCCAGGAAGCCACCAGCAGAATTTGTTAAAGGGCACGAGATGAAGTATTTGCAGCAGGTAGAGGTAAATCACACTGGGAAGGAGACGGAGAGAGAGGGAGGGAAGGTCCCCCCGAGCATCCTTGCAGATGCTGCCTGCTCAGCCAGGCAGCAGCCAGCAGCATCCCAGGGTGGCCAACGATGTGGTTCTCCCCGGGGCAGCTCGCGAGGCTGCGAGGGCTCCGGGCGCCACGCTGCCCGCCACCCTTTTAGATGCAGGAGAAATGTGCCCCTCTCCATGCGCCATCAGAAGCGGTTGTGCGAGCGACCGCGTGTGTCTGCCTGCCTGTTCGTGTGGCGCAGGGACAGCGCAGGCTGTTCCTTGCTGAGCCTGGGGAATTTGGCTTCCTTTTCAATGAGTATCTCTGCTCAAAAGCAGTTTGGTTTGGTTTGGTTTTTTTCTTTCCCCTAGCAATCCCTCATTGTCAGAACTTCAATATTTTCTGGAAACATGTAATATGTCTGGCCATTTCTGTCTGTTGAGGAGAATCGACGTATGGGTTGTAATATATATTAATTCCCTGGAGGGACATTGAACTGTTTCCTCTGCCCAGGTGGAAAGGGATAAACACAGCCACTGACATGCTGTTTAGTCTGAAAATAGCCCACTGAATGCATAATGAAGAGCCTCCCGAGGAGTTACTCTGCATGTTAAAATGGTGTTCAGCAGCCTGTGCTGTCACACAACATAATTTGAAGATGAATGTGCATCCAATCAGCCTACCAATAGCTGACTGTCACCGTCTGGCCATTAGTATTACCTGTCTGTTCAATGGCAGCCGCGTCTCCGGGAAGCAAGAAGTTTGTCGGTCCCAAAATATGTCTTACGTGTGAACGAGACAAATGAGGAGCTCGATGTCTTGGCTTTGTGCTCAGCGCCCATTTCATGCTGAACAGCCACTTGGCTTTAGCTGGCAAGGACAAAGGAAAATGAACATTTTTCTTCGGTGGGAGGATTTCTGAATGATCAGGGGAAAGAGCACCCCGCATCCTTTGTAAGCCTAATGGAGGCAGAGCCGCTGAGGGTCCTTCAGTGAAAGATGCTGCGTCTTCTGGTGCAGGCGGTCACCGCCTGCACTGAAATAAAAATTGCCAACCTTGATCCTTTAAAATGTGAGCCAGAACCCGAGCAAAACGGCTCACGTTGGAGTCAATTGAAAAGTGGCTTCTGCTGTTTAATTCGCACCCGGGTAACAACACTTGCATGAATGATATGTAGACACCACTTTTGTCTGTGAACGTTTGACAGCAATTAGGGCTTCACTCCGGGGGCAGAACATCATGCTAGCACTGGAGTGCTGTAGGAGGAGGTTAGGGTAAAGAAATTAGCCATCTGTCTGGTGGAGACTGTATCCTCCAGGAGGCAGTTCGATGTCAACAACAGGCAAAATGTTTCCATTCTCATTGTCCTGCACTTCAGTTGTACACAATGGTATGAAAGGCGCACAGAAGCCCCATTCACTTCCAGTTACACAGAGGGCTGCCACCAGCCACCCTGTCAAACACTCCCCGGCCATTGTAGCTTGTGGCAGCTGAGAGCTGCTCCCCTCTGCGTCGCTTGCAGAGGCGCCTGTCGATTTTGAATATCCCACTGTGGAACGCTGGGAGGCAGGGATGTAGGTGTTTAGCAGTGGCAAGCAGAGCCTGACTGCAAACGAGGAGGCAAAGTGCTTTTTACAGCCCCTGGGTTCAGGCAGGAGGAAGCTGGTGCCGGTGCAGGCTCTGCAGCACGTTCCTGGGCTGTGAACCTTGAATGCAACACTGCGTCCGGGGCGGGAGAGCAGCGGGTGGATCTAATCAGCGCCGCGTGGCTCTTTATCAGCTCGCCCAGCATGGCCCATGCTCTGCACCACTTAGAGCAACGCATCCATCGAAGCTGCTGCTTGGAACTTTGATTTAAGAAACTCCTCGTCACCAGGGACAGTTAGTGGTGGATTAGTCCGGGCAAGGGTTTAGGGAGCGTGTGTTGACATTTGGTTGTGTTAGTCACACTGAGCTACGCAGCCAGAGAGGGCTGCCAGGTCTCTCACTGTCTGCTGTGAAGGACTGTCTATAATTTCTACTGCACAGGCATGTTACTTCTTTTTTTTCTTTTATTTTTCTCTTTTTTTTTTTTTTTTTTTTACATGAAATCCAAACAGCTACAGCATTTTCCTTTTAGGACTCTTGATCTGATAACTAGAGTGCACTTGGACAAGCTCCTAGCTCAATAGATAAAAAGTTCAAGTTTAGGAGTATTTTTGTGGCTTTATTTTTACACACGCCTGTGTCGATAGAGAAAAGCACTTGTGGGAGAGCAAGGGGCAGTGTAATGTGTGTTTTCGCTATCTGCATTGGTTGGCTTCAAAACTTAAATTACCAATACCATAACATGACTCCAGACTACTGCCATTGTAAAAAGCAGCTCACAAATAATGCTGTCCAGGATCCACCTCTAGCAGCCTTCCTAATGTGCAAAGAACAGCACACGTGATGGCAAAGGTAGCACTATGGCCCCGTGGTGTGCCCCAGAAAGCAGCCGGTGTCTCCCGTCCTCAGATGAATTCTGTACGTTATATTAATTGGAAGAGTGGGATGAAATTCAACCCTTTGAAGCTTCCAAGTCTCAAGTGATACATGGCCCAGCAGCATAGTTAGTAACTACTCTGGTCCCTTCTTGGACTCTCTCAAGTCCTTCTTGCAAGGCTTCAGCATCAAGCTTTTACCTTTCCCAAGACTGATGTCTGATACCCTCCTACTCTTACACTGGACTGTAGGCTATATACTGTCTTGTGATCAACTGGACTATACTGGTTTTGGACAAATCTGTTTCTTCCTCATAGCAGCACCTGGCCATTGGCAAACCAAGTTTTGTTTATTTTAACAGTAGGGAGAGCCTGCGGATAAAACATCATTTAAATCAGTGGTGCACGTGCACATCTACCTGCCCAGCAGATGGTACCTTAGGTAGACTTTTCAGGACAACCCAGCAGATGTCCTTCCCAGTCTTCCTCCAGACAGTCCTTTTCTCTTTTGTTGAGTCCCTTTCTGAACTTCCTTTTTTTTTTTTTTTGTTCCTGTTCTCACCTGATTTGTGTGGAGTCCTTTCCAAACCATCTGTTAGCTGGCTAGAGGCGGGCTGTAGGATCTTCAGTGCTAATAATGAAGTTTTGTCTCTCAGCAGACCCGTGGTTACTAACGGCTGGTTTGTCAGGGCTACTTGTTTCCTTCCTCATTGCTTTTCGGGTAGCCTGTAATGGAATGAGTACATTTACGTAGTAAGCGTTACAATAACGAGTCCAACTTATAGTATTCATAAATTGTAACAGAACAGATGTGCTTCTGTCCCTAGATGGATCAACTTTTCCCAAGAAGCTCTGCTTTCTGGAAGTGCTGCTCAGTTTGTGCGGGGGTATTTGGTTTTGTATACAGTGATCAATCAAGTTAAAGGCTGAGACATCAGCAAAGGCATCCATCTGACTCTGGTCAGAAGGTTGCCTTTATGGGAGTGTCACTGGACAAAAATTGGCATCAGGCACTGCTGGAGAGAGTGTAGCTTTTTTCTCCTGTAGAAACTGGTGACTCTTCTTGAAAAATGTGCAAGTGTTTTTGCTGAAAATTGGAAGATTTGTGTGAAGCGTTCTGTTTTCTAAGCACTTTTTTCCCCAGTATTTGGCAAAACTTATTAATTTTTCCCCTGAAAACAGGAACCTGTTGTGATGAATGTTATGCAGTTGAAATAGTAATTTTCCAGGGAAAAGAAGTCTCAAAAGAAACTTTTAAACCAGTCCCAGTATTTAAGTGCAACTCAGTGTTCAGGTTTTGCCCATCTGTGAAAGCACTTTGTGAGGCCACAGGTTAGAAATGATGTCACTGCGTCCCCGGCCAGTGAGATTGCACGTTGCCTTCTCAGTGCCACGAGCAGAGTCCGTGAGGTGGTCAGAGGTGGTCAGAGTGAATCCCCCATTCTCCTCCAAGACATGAGCTTCGTAGCGCTCCTGACTGTGGCTGGTTTAGGGAACAAAGATCTGGTAATCAGCCCGGTGTACAGATCACACCAGGCTGTTCTGCATCTGGCATGAAAGTCACAGATTTAGTATTTCGGTCACTAAAAGCCCCTGCTGAGCCATTCTCTTGAAACTTGCTTTTTAAGTCCGATTTGGAGAGGGGGCTATTGGATAGATGGCTGGTTTTCTGGGCTGGAGCAGCCTCTGATCACGGACAGCTACATCTTTCTTACTATTTACTTTGCTCTTTCACCAGCATTTTGGCCCTGTTAAGGATTTTGTCTTGCCTCCACAGGCTGTATTTCTCTCTCTTGGAGTTCTAACGTGCATGTACATGGTGGGGGTTTATTAGCTTGGTAGGAGCCATTCTTTCCTGTCGTGGTGTGAGGGATAAGCCAGCCAGAAGAGACCACAATGCAACCTTGGTGGTTTCCTGTGTGACTAGCCAAGGAAAAGTGACTTGTCAGCAGACCGGGCACTTTGGAGAACAGACCCAGTGCTCATGGGAGGAGGAATCTGATGCTGTCGTGTGTGTTCACCCTTCAGGCACTGTTTCACTTGTGCTTTCCAGTTCAGCAGTGTCCAAGGTGATACAGGGAAGAATAATAAACTGAATTGGTGTCCAGTATGCTGACTAATATTTAACTGAATAGACATTTATCCTCCCTGTCCAGGATGGGCCCAAAAGGTGTAAGATCTACAGAAAAATAAGAGCAAAGGTTGGTAGGGACACCTTCTTCTCAACCAGCTGTTACAATTTAATTGTATATTCCAGTAACAGTCAGCACCTGAACAAAGCGGAGGGCTGATGTCGTGAAATCCTCCAACCTCTTAGAGATGTTCTCACTCCTTGGAAGAAAGAAGCAGGGGAAGCAAAAGATAAAGTGGACAGTAATGACACAGAGTCCACAGTAACAAATGGGAAAAGAAATGAGAAGAGGAGAGAAATAGATAGGACTTGTTTCTTTTTGTGGTATGGATTGGGTCTGGATGTCTCTCTGCAGCTGCTGCTATTGCTTCCACTGCTGCCACCATTATTTATTATTCATTATTTTGCACAGTGAGGAGCAGTAGTAGAAATAAACTCGAGAGCATGACATTTGGTGACAAATGATTTTGAAGACTGTCCCCCAAAATAAAGTTACAGATGCGCATTTCAACGGCTATGTAGATGGAAGACCCCACTGAGGGGGAAAATAAAATCAAACTGGTGGGTATGTGGATCTCTAAATAAATGCTGGTGCTTGCTTTTCATAACCATAAGGCTGTTGAACCTTTCAGTAACCTCGGCCTGACCACAGTGCTGCACAGGTCTGTCTTCTGACGCGTGTATTTATTTAAAGGCCTGTACCCAGTGATGAAGGACATCTGCAAACAGGGAGACTTGTCTTTCAAAACAGGCAGGTCAGAGATGACCCTGGTACTGCAACGGGACTTTGAGCTATCCTGTCCCTCCCAGCACCCCACATTCTGAAATGGCCTCTCCTGGGAAACCACATTTTCTACAGAAAAGGTGTTAGTAGTTGGTATAGAAGATTTTAAAATGCTGAGTGTCAGAAGCCTACTTATGCAGTTTTCACAGTGTATTAAAATGACGTGAGTAGAGATTTTCTGAGGGGCATTTTTGGTGAAAGTCAAGATGTTTTGGTGACAATAATAGTTGGGTGTTACGGGGTCATTTGCCATCTTTGTTCTGCTTGAGATCTCTGGTGTCTGAAATGGTTGACTTTTGTCCAGGCTGGTTTGTACAGTACAAACTCAATTTGGGTCGGTGGACAAGAAGCCAATGCAGAGCTGGTGTGAAAGAGAGGGCTGCGTGTGTGCCTGCATGTTAAGTCCCTGAAAACAGATGTTTCTGTTGGAAAAAGGAATGCATTGCAGCTGAGAATCCTGGAGCACTTTATGCACTGCTGCAGGCTACTGTCGGAAAGCCGGAGAGGGCAAGGGTGGGCCATGTATTAAAAGAGGGAGCTGTTGAGAGTGGGTGGAAAGTAGTCAGCATAAAGAAGCATCTTGTGGAAGATTTGAACAGAAGGTTACTGTGGCTTTGCTGCCACAGAAGGTATAAATTTGTTCTTCCCCCTTCCCTCAGCCGGCTGCTCCTTCCCTTTCTTAGCATTGAAAGTGGACACTGCAGTAGAATTCCTTACAAGTGCCATTTCTTCATGGAGGGTTGGTACTTACTCCCTCAGGGTCCCACAGCAGCCTGAGAAGTCTGGGGTTTGCTTTGTGACATGAGGTCACCGAGCGAATCCCAGAAGCAGAGCAGCACACGGACAGCCACTACAGCTAAAGCTGTGCTGTGTCTACCCGGGAGGCAGATTATCTAACAATGAGAAGCACAAGAAAAAGGAATAAAACCTTTCTCCCAGAGTTCGGTGCGGTCCCTCCCTGCTTTCCCAAATCAATCCTCTTAAGTTTCCACAGAGCGTGTGTGTGGTGGAGGGAAACACTTGTAATTTGTTGTTTTGCAGAAGGGTGGTTCCTTGTGCCCTTGGAAAGAGGCCTTTGCTGAAACCCAAACAACAACAAAAATTTTCCCTTCAGGAAGCCAAAGGCTTTTTTTTGGAAATGTACGTGCGGATCCATTCCTTTTGGCGTGGTCTTTGTGCAAGTGTCCAAGAACAAATTTTGCTCTAAAAGTGATGAAATGTATGTGGAGGAGGCAATTTGACTTTGCACATGGTGTCTCAACACCCTGGGAATGTTATCCCTGTCGGATGGATATGTTCAGGAGCCAGTAGTGGGCTCTGGCCAAGCGAAGGGCTGCATATTGGAGTTTTTGATTTCTGGAGCTCCGGGTAACCACTTAAATATTGGGGGGAAAAGAAGTCTTTAAAAATGGTATCAGACAGCAAAACCTTCTTCCCTCTCTAAATATAACAAAATGCCATCATAACATTTAGTTATGTTGGCAACACTAGAAAGAAATTTAATAGCTTTCTACATCATTTTGCTTCAAGTTTCTGCCTTCCATGGCTGCTTCTTGGAAACTGGTGTCTGGTGTTTATCCCTTGCTGAACCTGGCCACATATAAGCAGAGCAGTAATGTCATCACACCTTGGGATTTTACACATTGGGTTTTGTACCAAGAATTTGATTTCTGGAGTCAGGTGGATCAATGTTTCACCTCAGTGTGGCACTAAGGGAGGGGAACTGGGAACTTACCTTTGATCAAAGGCTCCTCACTGGCACGAGATGCCTCAGCATCATTCGGCTCTGAAGTGCTGCCATGGCATGGCAAACACCATGGGAAGGTGAGAGATAGATAAGAAAGTGGCCTGAAAGCTCCTGCAGCTTCAGGGAGCACAGGGAGGGAGGGTGGTAAAGCAGCACCTTGCTGCACATGCAGGGATGTGATTTCAAGGGTGGCAATGCTGCCAGTTCAGTCTGTACCCATGGGCACGTGTTGGCCTTAGGCGTGGAGCCGGCAGGCTTGTGGGTGACGTGGTGACAGCTCTGCTGGAAACTCGCTTGGGAAACTTCTGATGGAGCTCATCAGGAGGAGGCTTGTGTGGAAAGGCACTGTTCCCCTTGCATCAAACAGCAAAACGGTTTTACCCCAGAGGGGCTCTGAGTAGGCTCCTCTCACAGCAGCCATGTGAATGCGGGTAAAGGCTACTGTGAAAAACACCCACCACCTTTTTCTTCTGTAACTACTTTGACTTACTTCTTTCAGATGTGAAAGAGCTGACAGAGAATGCCTTCCCTACTCATAAATGAGATTTCAATACCCGAAGAAGTTGACAGTGTCCCTCTCTGTCTTATAGTCTGACATTGTGGAAGGCTTCAACTTAACCCTGGTAGTTAAGCTGTAATTGTCTGAACTGAGCCAGGGGGAAGCTGGTGAAAATTGACACATGTATCTTTTTTTTTTTAAATGTCACTCATCCAATTGGCTTTTAACAAGAACACTCTCCAGGCCGTCTCTAGAAGGACCTGTCTGCTAACGGGCATATATCACAAAGTTCTTGATCACCTCCTCTTCCCAGGCTTTTCATTGTTTGTTAAGGAGCATTGATGTGCTGTGAGATTTTCTTGTTACTGTAATTCCCGTGTGTTGGACTAAAAAGTCCTCCTGGGAGCAACCCGGAACAGGCTGAGAGATGGGCTGGGTGATCTCCATCTCTGCCTTCTGTGATTCTGCTGTTCGTACATGACACTTCTCTAAACAGTGCCCTTAGAGAGCTCTCCTGGCGGTAAAGCTCTGAAACGCCAGGATTATCCAAGGAGAGCCTTTTTAGCTCAAAGTACATCGCATAATAGAAAGTGTAGACAGCTTAACCAAAGCAGCGGGTTCGAAGTCTGAGCATCTGGAGAATCCTCAGGGGACTGTGGCTTGACTCCCATCGTCTGCCAATCAGGTCATGGCTTGGCGCAGCGAGTTTGTGGGATGGCGGTGCGTTGCTCCGCAGAGCTGTCACCATCCTGACGAGCCGCCCCAGGAGAGCGGGCTGCCGAGCAGCCTCGTACCCTGGCGCGCACTGAGGCGGCTGGGCCGGTACCTTGGCCCCTCGCCTCCAAAGAGTTCTTCCGCTTGTGGGAGTTCTGTAGGGTTCCTCCCTGCTGAGGGGTCTCCTGTTTTCTGCTGGGCTTTGCTTCCTTCAGTGGATTCAGCAATAAACAAGCCAGTGCGGTAGTGTGACACACCGGCACCGCCCGAGAGGCACCGCAGCTCCTCCAGCAAGCAGCGCTGGTGCGGGAGCAGCCAAAAGCAGCTGGCCACAGCCAACCTCGGCCTGTCTTGGCATAGTCCCTTAAATCTTCTGACAGCAACTGAGCTTTGCCCTGGCACCACAGAGGCACCTGTAACGAGGGGCCAAACAGGTGCCTGGTGGCGAGCAGCTCTCAGATCGCACCTGATGAAGAGGAGGCAGTTGCTGTTGGGAGTGCGGAGCTGTTGGCTTCTGACAGCCACGGTAGATTCGTGAGGTTCTGCCACTGCACCTCACCCAGCTCCAGGAGTAAGAAGAGGGGTGTCTCAGGATCCAGAAAAACTGGCACTGTCTGGGCCACAGCAAATCCCCCAAGAAGCCAACTCTCCTTCTCCTGTCCATTTCTTAACCTATGTTTTTAGTAACATTGTTCAAAGGAAGCAAGAGTCAAATAGAATAAAGAATTTCTTTATTTTCTTCCTTGTTCTGCTCTGAGTTAGATTTTTGCCTGTTGGTTTGTTCAGGGGCATGTGGACAAGGAATGCAATTCTGGGCTTGTTTGTAGAAAATGTCTTCTCTGAGGATGTAAGTGGAGCGTGCTGGCAGCGTAGCTCTCTGGATCCCGGCTGCCTTGCTGAGGTCTGGGCAGCCTGGTGAAATCAGAGGAACTGTCGTTCCATTCTGTCATACGTGTGGGGATGCCGAGCTGGGAGGCAGGGGAGTGGATTTGTCCAAAACCCAGATTGTGAATGCGTTGGGCTGCCACACTCCAGCCTTATGACTAGTCTTCTCCTGTGTAGGGTTAAGAAAAACACATTCTGCACGTTTCCTAAGACTGCATCCACCTACCTACCCATCCCCTCTCCACCAGCTAATGACCTGTCTGGACGCAAAGAAATTAGTGAGACCAGTCAGCTGTAGGCAGGGCGGCACGGGTGGCTTTTTGCTTCAGAGAAAACAAGCTAATCTTACTTAGATTAACAAAGTTGCTTTTTTTGGTATCAGCAGCGTGCAAGACTGTAAGGCCAGGTACTTCCTTACACAGCTATTAACAGAACACTTTGTATCCCAACAAGCTCTTCAAAGAGGGGTGGCTTGTTTACATTTAGTCCTTTTTGATTTTCTTCATAAACGTCCATAGCTGTCCTGTCACTGAGCAAAGAGAGTCGTTCTCCAGCTTAACTCGGATGACTTGGACCACACAAAGCACTCCCAAAGCTGAGGTGAAATGCTGTCAGCTAGCCATCACTTGAGAGAAAATGGTAAGACAGTGTAAGAAAGCACTTATTAACAGAAAACAAGAACTGTTTTTACAGCCTACCTTTTCATTATCTCAGCAGAGGGTGGTCCTAGGTCATGTTCATGCCTTAACTCTGGTGAAGTGTAAGAGCATAATCCTTCAGTGGAGCTTCACTGACTTAATGCAGCCCAGTGCTTTACAAAACACTGCAGGAAGCTCATACAATCTGGCCATCCAAACGAGACACTGCAGAGCAGCTCCCTGCGAGTCACAGTTTGCTCCAGGCCTTGCCTTCCCTGGGTTTCTGTGGTGGTTGCTTTTTTCCACCTGCTGGGTGACTGAACCCAGCAAGGCAGCATGACTCGTTTGGGCACATGGCTGGCATCATCGCACAGGACCACCCTTCAGGTGTTCGCCCAGCGTGCTGGTGCTGTGGGCCACCCAGCAGGATATCACCAGTGACTTCATGAGAGAGACGGTAGAGGTGTCAGTTTCCATACTCAGGTTAATTTTTAACCGCTTCAACTTTTGGCGCAAAACTCACTTGGGGAAATTCTCCCCCTGAGTAACATATTTCTCCGAGACTGAGGCACTGGGTGAGGCTGCAGCTGAGCTGCTCTGTCCTCATCCAGCACTGGAGACACGTGCTCAGGGGCCATGGGAGCATCAGGCACAATAGCACTTAAAAACACAATGGGCAAGCAAGGGTTGTAGAAAAGGGATTCTGTGTGTTCGCTGGCTCCCGAATTGGTGTCACAACCCAGATCTAGATTTTATTTTATTTTTTTAATGTAAAAGAAAACCTATGTTGGAGGGATGTTCTCTTTTAAGATCTATCTCTTTTGAAATGGATCTGACAACTGCTAAAATTTCTGAAGGCTTCAGAGCAGGAGGAGATCTCTGTGCTCCTTCAGCAACGCTTTGTGTGCGTGCGGTCCTCAGCTCTCCCTCCTTGGAATTCTCCCCCTCCCACCTACTCGTGAGCACAAGCTTGGGAACGGGAACACGATGTATCAATTCAGTATTATCCCAGCAAGAGAAGAGCCTCCTCTATTGCTATTTTTAGCTCGGTGGGTGCACCCTGCCTGCCATGAACTCAGTACAGTGAAGTGTTTAATTCAGGCTCCCTGCTCATTTAAAAGAAGGCTGTTGAGCACTCTGACCACCACAGCTCCACTTTTACAGCTGGCCGTAAATTTCCGAGCGCGCAGTGATATCTTTAGCTTTGACTCCAGAGATTTCCTGTTGAGCTGCAAGATGCAATCCTGCAAGTGCACTAAAGCTAAATATACCCTCTTGGGCTGACACACAGCCAAACAAACAAGGGCAGTGTCAACACGAGTTTTTTCCAGTGCTGAAGGGGTTGAGTTATTCTGGGGGAGGTGGAGCCTAGTTCAATTAATCGGACAATTAAGTTTGTTTTGGCATTTGAATATTCTTTGGACCTCTTTCTGCGCTGATCTCCTTTGCATTCCAGCAGCAAAGACCGTACGACCTATGCTGCGGCACCGCGCTCCGCTTTGACTACGGAGTCCGTTGTGGGTGAAGGTTTTCACCCTGTAGGCAATCACTTTGGCTTCGGAAAAATGTTGTAGCTTTTCACTTGTACTAACCAGCATGGCCACAGCCTTTGGAAAGAAGAGAAAATTAATTTTGAGAAAGTCTAAGATTACTGAGGGAAAATAACAGTAAAAACACAAATGACACGCACAGCAATGGCTTGTTTCTCTTCCTAGCACCAGTGCCAAACTGGTGCTGCACACTCGGAGTGATTCTTCTGAGTACAAGCTTGGGAACGGGAATATCTTTGCTTCCTGAATTTTTAGAGGTGACTTTAATATGGTGTGTCTGTTAGCAGTCAGTGTGCTCCTCTTCGTTGCATGTAAGACACGGAAGCTATTTTTAGGCCATAAGAAAATGTTTTGAGGGGAGGGGAAAAGCTAATTAGTCTTTCAGGCTGTATACCTTGATTTCACCCTTCTAAATCTTTGGTCGTTTCCTCTAGTGAGCAGCTGTGTCTGTGAAGATGCAGCAGCAGGCCTTCCTCATCTGCAGCTGCAGATTTGATGGTTGATCAGTGTGAGTGTGGTGCTTTTTGGGTTTCAGAAGGCAGGTTGCTGCCAGGTGAGCTTTAAATCAGGGTGTCACTGCACTTACAGTCACGGCGGAGAGCTACGGGACAGAGGTTCCCACTCTGCTGGGAGACGGAATGGGGCAGGAGCACACCAGGAGCTCCCTACATCACTTCCCCCAGCAGCTTTTGGAAGGCCTGGGGCTCTGCCTTAGCTCGTGCCTTTGCTGGTTTTAGTGGCTAGCCAAAGGAGCTGCAGTTTGCTGCAGGGTTGTTTCTGAACAGTTGGGGAGAGGAAGAATGGGTTTATTTATGGTTGTCTTTTTCCCTGGGCATCGTCACTATACCACTCTTCAGGTGGTGGTGTGTTTCTGGTTTTAGAGAGAGAGATGTCTCAGCACAAGCAATGAGAACACATGCTACTACCTCAGCTCAGAGTAACAGATGATCTTGGAAAGAAGCCAACAAAGAAAACATGCCACTTACAGTTACATAAAGATAATAATGCTAATTGATGTGGATAGGGCAACAATACACATTGCTAATGTGTTGTGCTTGTTAAGGAGATGATTTTTATTTTTTTTCAGTGACAAGCTGAATGCTGAAATCTGCCCGTTCTCTTACAGTTTGAGTTGTCTAACAAAGTTACTCACATATCACCATGGTGGCCAAGAATCACAATGCATTTTATAAAGCTGATCTGTCTTCCTAGGTGCCCAGTTATTCAGACAACAGTACAGGGGGGCGTGCGTGCCGCGGTTACATCGCCAGAGGCGTCTGTGAGGCGTAAGCAGCACAGCACTCGGGACTCCTGATACTTCTGCCAGTGGTGTGGTTTTCCTGCCTTGCCACTGGGTTTCTCACCGAGAAAATTCCCCAGATCACACCCTGACCATTGGCCATCTCTACTGGTCCCTAAGAGGTCATTTCCCTATCAGCATCTTCTGCTGCCTGTTTCCCAGAACTTTTTGGTAGCTGGTCACTTTTGATGAAGCCCAGGAAGATGCCAGCACTCGGGGGGGGGACAGCAAATCTGGTGGGCACCACAGTTGCCAGTCTGTGTTGCAGATGATATCTCAGTATTACATGGATGTTTTCATGCACAATATCTACAAAATCAGGTTTGGGGTCATTAAGTTGAAGTCCAGTGAAAATTCTATGAAATGTTTTCAGCCAGAAGAGACAGACCAGTGTTTTCAGTGGGCTGCTGTGGAGGAGCCTGGATGCTTTGATTTTTGGACGTGAGTTTGCAGAGTCTCAAAAAGATTGCAAACACTCCTGGTAGTCACGAATGCATCTTTTCTTTGAAACATTCTAAACCTAGCTTACGAGCTGGAATATGTCTCGGGAATCTCCCTGGTTTTTAGGGGAATATTTGATTACTGAGTTTGCTACCTAAGCAACAGCACTGCTGAAAACAGTGACCCAGACCTGTTAAACCTGTCTTAAGAATCATGATTCATTTAGGTGCTTCCTAGTCGGTTCCCAGCTAGCTTATTGCAGTGCTGTAGGTAGTATTGGAGGAAAAAGATTTTTAAGATGCTAATGACAGAGTTACAGCTACAAACTAAGGGGAGGGGGAGCTAAACAAAAGAAGGATTCATTAGAGAACAAAAGAAACAGTGGAGGCTTTGAACCTAGGAGTCTCCCACACATTAACTAGGTGTACTGCCAATGTGCTACAGATGTGCGTTACATGAACACATAAGGTAATGATATGTCTACAAAGGGCTGAACGCATCTGTTTGATGTTTTGTAGTGAATTATATTTAAGCAGGTGGGAAGCTGCAAACTCCCCAGTCCTTCCATATGTCAAGAAATAAGATATTAAGAAGTCCAAAGGTATCTTCTGCAGTTTTTGTAGAATCACAGCTGACGGCCACACCGTGTGTGGGTAAATTGGAGCCCTGCTCTGCTGTTGGGAGGTACAGCCTGTGGTGTCACAGAGGCACCGTTTGCTTTTCTTTGTGAAGGGTTTGAGGTATCAGCTCTCTGATTTTTGAATACAGGCAAAGGATAAAGTAGCTGGAAGGAAGGAGGCAACCCATATCCCTGGAGATTTCAGGGGCTTTTTTTTTTTTATGCCTTGCCAGGTGAATGCTGGAGGGATGCTGAGAGGAGGGCCAGGAGAGGAGAGCCCAGCTGGGCTGAAGTGCCCTCTGGAACAGCCCAGCAGAGGCAGTGCTGGGTGCCCCATGTTCCGTTCAGGACAGGGAGCACACAGAGCTCCCAGCCAGCCCCTGCCTCCCTCAGTACCACTGAATCAGCCTGGGGATGGGGGGGGATGTACAAGGCAGCAATTTCCAAGAAGGCTGTGCAGTTGTACTCAAAATAATCAGGCCTGCAAATCAGGATTTAGTCACTGAAATATGATGGCTGTGCCTATAACCCCGGGTGTGGCAGAAGGAAGCCCAAGCTGAGATTTTTACTCCACAAAGCTGTATTACAGGAGTTTGCCCAACAGCCTGGTGTGTGCTTCACTGCAGAAAATGAAATAATGAAATGACATCGATATCCAGGATTCAGACCCAGTTGTGATCAGGATTGGGAGTCACAGCAGCTTAGCTGTAGTTTCTCTGGTTCTTTCTGAGGAAAGCACAGCTGGGAGCCACAGATAAGATGTGGCTTTTGCTGGTGACTTCTACAACAGTGAGGTTGGACCCTTAGTAGGAGATCTCAAAGGGAAGCAAGAATGGGGATGGGATTCTGGCGGCTGCAGAAAGATCAGGGTCAGAATGAAAGTATGTTACAGATGTGTATTTGTCTGTAGAGATGTCACCAAAATACTCTGTTAAAAATCAAGTTTTTCAGGTGTAGATTTTAGATCTAGGTGTGTCTGTATATTTTTTCTCGTGCTGTTCCATCTTTAGCTGCTGCTCATTGGTCACTCATTGAGCATTTGAATATAAAAGGTATTGAGGCTGGCTGGGGAGATCTTTAACTGTAGGTTGTTCCCTTTTTCACTGTACCTTATGAAAAAAATGCAGTAAGGAAATGTGAATGCTGGGCTAGAGGAGGTCACCAATAATCTATGCACCTGCCAATCCCATTAGTTCCTTTGGATTTCATACTGTAGGGGCCTAAAGGAAATATGGCCTAAAAATAGCTGCCCAACTTATGAAAAGGAGGCAGCCAAACCTTCCTTCAGCTGAGCCACAGCTGCCTGAGCATTTTGAGCAGCAGTAATAGAAAGCTGCACTATGGAAGCTGTTTCCTTTTCTCAGGAGACTCGATTTTACAACAGATAAAGAATGACGGATGAGAGATCTGCCCTGTTTTCAGTTAAATAACTTCTAATACCACCTAAGAGGAAGCAGAGAGATTCTGTCATCCCATCAGCATTTTAGATACGTGCAAAGCACAGCCTTGGTTTGGTGTCTGGGATTTTCAGAGTCACCAGTACTCTGCCACTTTTTCCTGTTATTTTTTCCGATCAGGTGTCGCTTTGCATTGGCGCTCTGGGACGCGGTCGAACGCACGGCGATGGGCCAGCTAATGGGCATATTAATGAAGGGCATCGTTCTCTGCAAACAGGGTGTTTGGGGTTTTTTTGTAATAACTTCAACGGGACTTCTCTGATGTTTGGGGTTTTTTTTTTTCTATTCCGTGTCCTTTTTAAGTTATTGAGATAATGAAATTATAAGGATAAAAGTGGGGGCAGGGGGAATCCAATTCAAAACCTTCAAAATAATTGCTGCATTTTTTCAAAAGAAGTCTGTAGGCTTCATTCACGTTAGCGATAACGCAAACGAGGCACCGTAGTTGAGTGGCAACTGCACCAATTAGCAGCGCTGCTGTTGGGTTGTGAATTGCATGTGAAATGTAGAATTTGTCCAGAAGTGCTAATGCAAATTGCTCAACAAAAATGTGCCCTCTGTGTCAAGTCTTTTCACTTGTTCTGACACGCCGATGTCTTCCCAGATTTCTCTGATCGGCAGATCCCTCTCTCGGTTGACAGCTACCAGAGCTCATAAAGTAATGGAAATATTTCTTGTTGCCATTAGCTGTGTTTCTGCAAAGAGGGCTACAAGCTACCGCTGGGACCGGTTACTTGCTCTCCAATGCAGTTTTGATGTTTATTTATAGGACGTTGGACTTCTTATTTCTAGAATTAAATGCTAAAAGCCCAGTAAATGTCTAGGATTTTACCTGCACAAAAGTTCAAAGACCCAGTTATCTGCCTTGACAGTAATTTGGTCACTTTGCATGTGTTCAGCATCCTCTGTTACTGTATACGGTGATAACCTTTGTGCCTTACCGTATGAGGCTGAGTTACAATTGCCGTGGGAACTGTAACTTAGCATTTCCTGACTTTTCCAGCATACAATATCTCATCCTAGTATTTTGTCCTTTAAAAGAAGAAGTGGAGCAAGGGCACATTGAAATGTCGGTGTTCTCGCATCTACAGAATATAAAGTAGCATATTTAGCTGCACGCAGATGTAAGTTGTATTTGTAACTCCCTGCCCTATGGCGGGCAGCACCTCGAGCCACAGTCACGGTTTAGGAGTCCCGTTGTGCAGACACAGGTTGTAAATAGATTTCCTTCCCTGCCCGAATACTTCCAACCTAAGTGTAAGATAAGAGATAACACAGGGGGACAAACATACCAGGGACTACAAGGAAACAGAAGAGACTGCTGGACATCATGGAGACAGGAATGTCTACAAATGTAACTATACTGGGGCCGGAGTTTGGGATCAGATTAGTGCTGTTTTGCAAATCATTTCCCCAGAATGAAATCCAGCAGCTAGGAAAGCATGAAGGCACTTCTAGCTAAAATTGAACACGTGGAAAAGAGTGGGATGATGGAAGGTCTCAGCAGTGAATGAGAGATGATGCGGGAGGTGGCATGTGCTGCAGCTGGATTTGGGAGCAAGGGAGAAGGCTGAAACTCAAACAAAGGGGAAGCTAAGACAGGGTTGCAAAGGGAGAGGTGGTACAGTCAAAATGACAGGCAAAGGAAGTGACCTGGGCAGCTGCACTCTGGCTCTCTGAAGCTGGGTAAGATTGCAACCATCAGGGTACAAGGCAGTGAGAGCCTGGCTGGGACTCTGCAGGGAGGTTTGAGGCAAGGATGACAACCAGGCTGTGGGCTGAGTGACAGGCAAGTGATGGTGTTGTCCATGGGGACTGAAGAAACAGGAAGGAGAGGAGACCCAGGGAGTAGGATGAGAGCCTACTTTGAGCTGGAGCTGACAGATATCCACAAGGTGATCCCAGAGGCAGCACATGAATTTAGTTGGAAAAGATGAGAACTGGCTGGGAGCAGAGGTAGCTCTGATTGTTACTGATGAAGGTCCTTGAGTGTGTACAGAGAGTGAACTTGCTCAGAGTTATGAGTGAGAAGGAAGGATGAGGGGTGAGGACACAGACCCACAGGACAGTGGCAGGTGGGAGGGCCAGTAGTGACAAACTAGTCCGAGTAACACTGAGCAAGTAACTGAAGGTGTTGGAGTCAAGTAGGAGCACTGGGAGAGTAGGACCAGACTTCAAGTCGAGTGCAGTCGGTGGCACCAGAAAGAGCCAACAGGCTACAAGCAGCGAGCCTGGCGTAAGTGCAGAGCTGCAGCCAGACAAAGACTGTGATACTGGTTTCTGTGACAGGCGAGAAATGAAAGCCAGTTTGGAAAAGAATCTGTTAGAGATGGAGACAAACTTCAATCTAAATCATATAAATCAGCAGCAGCACACTTGGTAAGCTTGGAGATGACAGTGAGAAGAGAGAGAGGGCTGGAGAGGGCTGGAGAGTCACTTGGAGTCAAGGGTTGTTTGGATTTTTTTATTTTTTTTTTCAAAGCATGAAGATAAAGCAAGCTTGTGCTGCGAGGGGAAGGAGTGAGAGATGAGAAAGATGTAAAGAAGGAGGAGACAGTTAATGGCAAGAGAGATGAGAAGACAGGACATCGTGAAGTCACCAGGGCAAGCAGAAGGGCTGAGGACCACCAATGAGCCCTCTGTGGCCAGGAGGGGATAGCCAGGCAGGACACGAAGGAAAGCACATGGGAGGAGAGGGAGATCACGTCTTGCTGTCTTAAGTCTCACAGGAGAGATCAACAGAATGCTGTGCAAAGGCTGATCTCCAGTGAAGGCAGGGCCTGGGGAGCGAGTCAAGGGCTGCAAAAAGGCAGCTGGGAGTACCAGTTAAGCTGGCCAACATCAGTGAGCATTAGGAAGGTGGCAGGGTAGGGGGAAAAAAAAGCGTTTGTTGTGTAGGGGAAGTAAAAAGCGAACAACAGCAACAAAAAATAAAACCGAACAAAAGAAAAAAAGGCAAGTATAAAGCTTAAGAGATAAGTTAATTGTCTCAGCAGAGGAATCGAGGATATCCAGCAAGCCTCAGACAGCGTGAATAAGGGCTTGGTCAGCAAAGCAAGCCTTAGAGACCTGGAAGTCTAGGGATAAAGTCAGTACTGCTGAAAGCTGAGCTGGGTCGGGCCTTACAACAGAAATTAATTCAACGGTGGAGTTTTCCTTAGCCATGTAAATAAAGGAGACCTCAGAGAGAAGAGAGAAACCGTGTGGTGAGGAGCATGTCAAGGTTAAAGACAACCCAGGCAAGAGCCCAAATCAGAACACCTCGTCTCGGTTTTCACTCGGGCTAATAAGATTGAATGTCAAAACAAAGGCCGGGTGGCTAATGGAAACACAAAGACCATGTCCAAGGTGGAAGGAAAATCACACGTTTCAAGTACTGGAACTCAGTGATCTGGGTAGCCTGGATTCAAGGATGTTCAAAGATCTAGCTTGTGAAATCACAGACCTGATGTGCCATTCCAGCCACCTCCGCTTAGCAGCAGCTAGTTATTTCAAACCACAGCGAAGCTGGTGTGGCTTTTCTGGGCAGCTGCCGTGGCAGAGCACTTCCCTTGGGCTTGCCGACTACCGTCTGGGAACTTTGGGCTCTCAATTTCAGACTGAGATGCCACCTGCAGAGAGGCTGCACGGGCAAGCACCTGCAACCAGGCAAGGGACTTAGGCCAGCCCTTTGGTGTCAGACAGGGGAAGATTGTGGAATTTATGTGTTAATTTGTACAGATGACCGTTCCTCATAAGTACTGATACGCCTGCTTTGATGCTTTTATCTGTCATGATCATCACCTGCCAGAGCCCATCAGAAAACTGCAGTACTGCGTGTACGTGGCACGCTCTCCCTCTGTGTTTCTTAAGGGTATGGAGCAGAAGGAAGTCCTCACTTCACCTGAGTCCTACTGGTGTGTGATCTCCCTCCCATGAGGGCACAATGTGAACGAGCTAGGAAAGAGTAGTATTAAAGGAACAGTTGTGCTCTGCAGATTCTTCACTTGCAAAGTGAGTTGTGCCAGGAAATACCAGTAAAGATAATGCAGCTTTACTGGGAGCACCAGGGACGTGGCATATGCACTCCCTGACTCCTCACCACATTTCTGCCAGGCCAGGAGCCAGTGACAGAGCCAGCAACAGAGCAGGGGAGGTCCCTGGAGGTGTGCAGAAAGAGGGCTACTTTGTGAGAGTCCCAAACCTTTGCTCTAAATTTTTCTGTGGTTTTTTTTTCCCCCTTGGCAGCAGCAGCGACATGGGGCGATTGCAGCCCCTTCCCAATTTTTGAAGTAAGGTGCCTTCTGCATATGGGAAGGAGAGCATATGGCCCACTGTGTTTATTTCTCAGCCAGGATTCTTTCAGGCTTGGCAAATTACATGCTGCTTGCTGAGGAGCAACCCAAGTGCCAAGTTTGAATTTCTAAAAATGAAAGGGATTTCATTTATCACAGCACAGAGAAAGGGATCTGAAAAACACCCTTAAGTGTGAAAAATACCTTTTGATTATGCTCAAACAAAACAACCAAGGGGGAATTTAACAAAATTTCACCTAGACCGAAAACAAATCTCCACAATCATCCGCAGGGGACTTCAGGCAGCTACTGCCAGGCGTGAGCAAGAGCCAGGCTCTGTGAAATACCTCCACAACCAGTGAACTCCACGGGGTACAAGGTGATAATGTGGTACAGGCTTAGGCCATTAGAAGGAAAGGGGTTGCCTGGTAATGGGTCAGTGTTTGCTGCTGGAGAGCTCCATTAGAGCATCTTTTCCTCATACTTTTGCTTTTTTCCAGGCCACGCATTTTTTTTCCCTGTGTGCAGTAGAAGCTTTTCTTTCTCTCATAGCATTTATTTTTATTGTGTCATTTTCCCCCTGTTCCCCCTTTTCATTGGCCCTGTGCGACTGTTTGTTTAAACCATTTGCTTGCTTTCGTCTTCCATTTTTCTTCTCTCCCACTTCCCCAGGGCTCTCTAGCCATGATTATCCTTAGCTTTCCTCCCTCCTGCTCTGGGTTGGACTGGAACAGGGCATCGATTAAATCTAAAACCTCTAGGAGGAGAATTTCTAACAGGCACTGGCTTCAGGGTCCAGCCATCTCCATGAGCTCAGCTCTTGCTCCACTCCCCGACCAAGTGCCGAAGCCCTGAGAAATCTGACAAGACAGAGCCAAGCTGGCTCTGAGGGCAGTTGCAGCTCCTCTGCAGCAGCCTGATTTGTACCTTTGAAAGTCCTCAGCTGTGCCTGTGGTGGAAGACAGCAGGGACAGGGTGCAGAAAAGCTCTTGTGTGGGCTGGTTTTCAACTCTCTCCTCCTGCCTTTTGCTGCCTGAAGGCTGCCGCCCGCTTGTAGAGCAGTAGGGCGCGCGGCGAATCGCTGCGCTGGCACAGCTTCCCGCAGCAGTCTTTGGGGGGGGCTTACAGCCTTCACAATGTGTGTAAAACATAATGTTGGGCACTTTGGTGTTTCTTGAAATCCTTGCCTTCCTTCCCTCCCTGCCGCCAGCCCTGCTCGGGGGCCGCAGCTCAGAAAGCGGTGCCGTGGCTGCGGGCGGGCGTTGGGAGAGCAGGGACGGCACCAAGAGGCCAGTTAGGGGCTGGCTTTGTGACACATTTTCAGACCTCTTGCCCTGAAACGCTAATGCCAGGTGGCCGCTCCTCAGGGAAAGGCGGGCTGCTCTGCGCTCCTGCAGGGTGGGAGCCGTATGTGGGAGTAACCTCTGAGTAACCGATGCGCTGTAAAACCGCACCCGGGCTCGCCTCGCAGAAACTTGTCTGTGCAGCCATTCCCTTCTGCAGGTCAAACTGATGTCGTGATTAACCCCATGGGTTCTCTCCAAGAAAAGTATGCAAAATACCATTTCACTGGAAGATGAACACTGGTGCAAACAGCTTAAGAGCAGGTGAGGTTGCAGAGTGGAGGGTTCATTCCTGTTGCAGGGGTGGGGTGGGAGCTTCAGAAGCTGCGCTGGCTGCTTCACAGGGTCACAAGGGCTCTGTGCCCACTCAGGTCTCAGCTCCTCCAGGCCAGATGCTACCACAGTCACTAGACCCTGCTAAACACGTGTATGGGCATAGCCATGGGGACTTGCCCAGGACCACAAGGTTCACGTCCTGCAGGTGACTAAGCAGGTACTAGGTGACAACCGCAGCCTTGCAAGAGGTTCTGCTTGAGCCGGGACTTGTGACTCATTAAAGCAAATAAGACAACCTCATCTTAATTTTAACACTTCACAAATATTTTTATATTTGTATACTTATTTCTCCTTTTTAAAGGCATTTATGTAGAGGCTATTTGGGGTTTAATTTGGGCTGACCCATTTTTGTCTCCTAAAGATAATAAGACCAATAAAAATTTGGAATTAGAAGGAAATGAGTTATTTGAGATAAATGAAGAGTTCTTCCTCAGCACACAAACCCAACCATTATATCGTTACACTCTGTACCTTGGAACTAGCTGGTGAAACTGAGGATAAAACAAGATGGCAAAGCAGGAGTGATTTCCCCTGCAGAGGTTTCTTTCTTGGGGAAAGGGAGAAAATGCCAGAGTTGTCATTTGAAATAGAGGAAATGAGCCAGTTTTAATCACACTGGTTGACGTTCAGTAGCATTCTGTTGGAACGCTGTGTTTCTGAATCCCACCAGCACTGGTGAACTGACTTCCAGAGTGAAACCAGTGTGCTGAGGCAGAAATGGGTGCATAGGGAGGCAGGGCTTCTGGTGCCACCCAGTAAAACGACAGCCTTCTGCCTCACTGTCTTTGAGATGAAGTTCTGACACTCTTTAGCTCTTAAACAGTGTTAGAAAAACAGTTGCTCATTTGAGAACTCTTTGTTATCTACTTTGTCTCCAGAAATGAAGAAATTAGTCCCTCTAATGAACAAACAAAAATACACAGAAGTAGTAGTTTGACAGATCCTGTTTGTTCTATCCAAAGAATAAACTGTATCGAAAACACGGGCAGGAGAGATGCAGGCGAAGGGAGGTGAAAGGAAAACAAATTGGCTGCATGCAGAGGTCTGGTGTCAAACGTCAGAGGGATCTTGTTCACTCAGATACTATATGAAAGACCATGGCAACCGGGGGCCTGGGGAGAGGTTTGTAGCCCCTCCCTGAGACTGGATGACAGAGGAAATGGGTTAAGCAATCGGCTCTGCAGAGCCTGCTGCCAGTGTTGGAGTTGCAAACCAGCATATTCCATCCCTTCACCCTGTGCGCTGTCTCTTTTCAAGGCAAAAAAAGCCAAACCAAACCAAAAGTCTGAAACGAATGGATTTGTAATTCCCTTAGTCTGTCAGATGGTACCATTCTGCAAAAGGTGGCTTTGCTTTGGGCAGCATGATTTAGAGAGAGGGATCAAGATCCCTGCCAGACATGATCATTAACAACATTACAAGGAATTTAATAGAAATATTTCAGGGGGAAGATAGGACCGTGCTTTCAGTCTGCTCTGAAAACACCGGGCAGATAGAGGTTGTATTTTACTGTGACATAGTATATGGAAATGGAGTCATATTTTTGATCCCAGTAATAGGTCAGAGACCCCCTTTTTAACATACATATATATACACACACGTGGACGTGCGCAGTACCTAAAGAGCCCTGTGATAAAGACATAGTGGGTGGCAGCCTCGCCCTGGCTGGGTGCCTCTGTGGGGACAGGGAGCAGCAGCTCAGAGCTGTGCAGAGGTGAGGGATGTTAGATAGAGCAGGGCTGTTCTATCTTGTACGTTGCGGGCCATTCAATCGCACCACCAAGCTGTGTTTATCCAAAGGTCTGTCATCCTTGCAGACATCAAAACGTGGACGTCTGCCATTTCTGATAGGTAATGAAATCATAGTGTAAAAATTTGATTCTTCTTTCTGATTTGAATCCGTCTTCAGCTTCCAGCCCTCGTATCTGGTTTTGCCTTCTTCAGTGGATAAAAGAACTCTTTAAAGGATTTCTTCCCCCGTGAAGGTATTTTTATACATCATGGTCAAAGCACCTCTCAGTTTTCTTTGTGGTAAGCTAAACGGATTGAGCTCTTTAAGTCACTCACTGGCAGACACTTTCTGCCTCAAATAATTTTTGTGTCGTCTTTTTCTGCTCTCAAATGTAGACGTCTGATTGTATACACGTTTCTAGTATCGTTCTTCTAATGGAGTGTGCAGGATAAGCCACCTCCTGGCTTTTATTTGCTCCTCTGTTCTTTGTATATTGAAGGATCGCATGAGTTCACATGCCACAGAATGGCACAGCGAGCTCACATCTGATTGTCCGTTTTGCACATTAAGACCCTGCTTTCAAGTCTCCGCTTCCCTCAGCTTTTTGGGAAACGCTTTGTTCTAGATGTGGAATGCCCATCTTCTGTTGATTTCTGCCAGCAGTTGCCTGGAACAGCCCCCTTTTCCCTGGGGTCCTGCTTTGCCCCCCTGGCCTTCAGCAGGAGCCAAGCCAGCTCACCACGATCACCATGCTGTGCAGGGAGGGCCTGGTAGGTCCTCCTTGGCTGGTCCCTGCCTTACCCACACCTGAGAGCTGCCCGGCTCTCAGGGCATCAGCTGGTGGTTGTTCTGCTTGTTCTGAAAGAAAATTGTGTGATTGCTTTTAGCTGTAGTTGGGAGATTGAATGACATTCGGAAGGAATAAATCACTGGATGATAAGGAAGAGGCATGTAAGATTTGAGACAAAGAGAATACCTTTTCCACTCCCATTTGTTCTGTTTTTAAAGTCACTTATATTTAATGTGGCTAAGTGTACACATATGCATCTGCATCAGCCCTGTACCTCTGCAGGGCATCCCCTCACTTCAGTTGGTCCCTGGAAATGCACTGGGAGGACACAGGTTTTATGCTTCTATTGCTTAACTAAGGATAAGATTATCAACAGAGGGCAACTCCTGTGTAGGCATTAACTAAGCAGCCAGATCCCTACAAAAGTTCATCTTACTAGGTGCTCTGCAACTATAAAAACCTGCCTGGACACATTATGCTGACCATTTGGAAATTGTGGCTCTTTTTTGGCACTGTGAGCAGCAGCTTGGCTTTTTCAGTATCTGCTTTTGCTCCCAGGGGCTGAGCACTCAATTCTGTCCCTGAGCTGCCTTAAAAGCAGGTGGCTGAGGATGTAGAGACAGGAGGGAGCCTGGCAGGGTCCCTGGAAGGCTTAGCCAGGGCCAGCGCGTGCGTCTGAACTCGTTCTGCAGCACGGCTGACTCAGGGGAAGAGACCTTGGCGCTGTTCCCCATCGCGTAACCGGCCTCTTGGCTTTGCCTGTCCCTCTCTGAGGACCTCATGGCAGAGCTGCAGCTTCCCACTTCCCAGCTGGAATGCGTGTAACTCTGCACGAGCTGGTGTTATCAGGAGAGCTGTTTGCCGCCTGTGAGTAGCACTCAGTGGCTTTGGGTGTTGTCAAAAATAGCCAGAGTAAAAAATCAGAAGTCACGCTGTACCATCTTCCCAGATGTAACAGGCTGATGAGAGACAGGCTGAGAATACAGCACCTGGTTCCCATTCCAGGGTGTCTCGTCACTGTTTCTGGGGACTACTTGCCCACACCCATGCTGGGCATGAGCACAGGGCCCCAGGGGTAGGAGATGGATTGTCGCCTTGCTGCTGCGGATCCCCCAGGGATCCCTCGGGAGCAGTGGCAGCCTGAGTCGGGCTGCGGGCATGGGCTGCAGCACTGTCAGCTGCCGAGACAATGGGCAGCCCAGGAGCAGGTCGACCAGGGTACCGATGAGGGTGGCTGGAGAGAGAAGAGGCAGAAGTGCCTGTTGGCAGAGAAAGGAAAACAGAGGGAAGGAGAAAGGGAGAGCAGAGAGTGAGGAGGAGAAGTGGGAGGTCTAGGGGCAGAAGGCTCAGGGTGCAGCAGGAAGGTGAGGGTGCTGGCATGCAGTGCAGGAGCAAAGAGCGTTGTCAGTGAATCCTGGGTTAGGTTGGTTTTGAGGCTCTGTAACTGTGAGTGCTTCACTCAGCCTGAGTCACTTGACTCGGTGCTCGCTGCCTGTGGTGAGATGGCATCTGGGCCTGGAGCAGGCATGGGTTGTAAGAGGCAGCCCAGCATTGTTGCTTTCACACGTGTACCCACCAAAGCACTTCCAGGTTTTGTCCCTGTGCCAGACCTCCAGAGTGAACAGCAGAAGGAGGGTGGGTGAGCACACCCCTGGCTCAGTAGCCGAAGCAACTCACAAGCCCACATTGGCCTCGTGCCACTGCCTGAACTGGGCAGGGCTGTACAACCTCTCCTCAGATGTTAACAGCAGCAGTGCCGGGATGCAGAGGTGCTCATGGCAAAGACCTCTACTCCCAGGAGTTAGGGAGCATTTTCCTGCCTGTGGAGACCTCTTGCCTGGGCTGTGCTCCTGGTTTTGGGACACACAACACAGGGCTGCTCCCAGTGATGTCAGTGGGGCCTTTCATCACTGGTTAGGAAGAGCTTTTGCCAAAAAAAATGGAAATGAGAAGGAATATTCCAGGTGGGAGGGTGGCGTTCTGGCTTGAAGAAAGCTTGGCTTTAAACCTGTTATTAAAACTGGAAACAGGAAGTTTTCACTATGAGTAGGTAAACTCTTGTGCCTCGAAATGACTAAACACACAGCACTGGAAGTAACACCTTTCTGCTAATCTTTGTATTTCCTCCAGCTGCTGCACAGTGCACAGGGCTCGCGTCAGCTGGTGGGGCCCCTTTTGAAGCTTTCTTCCTTTTTAAACTCTGGAATTAACTTGTAACAGAGCACGATCCAGAGCAGAGTGCCTTCTGCAGCACTACCGCGGGCCGAGTATGTCCCTCGGCCGTGCCTAACGGCCAGGACAGTAGTTCTGTAACTGTTCTGAAGGTGAGGACTTGGTCTGCAGCCCCAAAGGCAGCTGTGCACTGGAGCTCAGCGGAGGAAGCTCTGAGTGATGTCACTTCACAGCATGCCCTTTGGCTCCTGGGATTTTTCCCCCTCTTTTCCCTTCTAGTGGCTGCAGCAAAGGCTCCATTATTTGGCAGCGTGGCTTTGCTTTTGTCTATAAATGGAAGCAGTTGGCCCATCTCCCAGTATAACACAAGATAGTCCTGTGCATCAGTTATGCAATCTGTAGCTTGATGACTTCATCAGAAGTCAGGGGAGGGCCAGGGGGTGGTAGGAAAAAGCCTTTACCATCAGATTGGCTGATGGATGTCAAGGGGACAGCTGATGTCTGTGTGTCCCCCAAAGCAAAGAAAGCAGGAGCTCCGTGGGCAGGGGTGGGTGAAAGGGCTCAGTGCAAGAGCAGCTGAGGGATCATTAGTGGGCGCGTTTCCCTGACCCGGGTTTGGGGAAGCCCCAGCAGCTGCTGCAGCCCTCACCCTTATGGTGCTTGACCAGGTTGTGAAGTGCAGTGTCCAACGGGACTGCGGGATAACTGAAATGAGGAGTGGGGAGAGAACTTTCAAACCAGGGCAGATTATAAAAGGAGAAAGAACCAAAATAACAGAGAGCTGCCTTTCAGCAGAGAGCCCTTCAGGGAATATCTGTACAAAGTAGAGATGCGGACAAATTGTATTTTCTTGTTATTTCCTCAGAAGGGTCCTTGAAAACCTGACCTTCATGCAGAAGCCTTTACCAAGCTACACTCAGGCATTTGGTTTTAACCCTTACATTGACTGTAAGAATACTTTTCTATATATTCCAAATCACACACGACATAATTCAAACTGTCAAGGAGGCAGATGAATCTAAGCCTCACCCTGTCATGTGTTGCACAAAGAATCCTTAAGTGGTACAGGTCCTTTCCATCAAATCCGTGGTTTTGAATGAGTATTCAGCTCTATGAAACAATTAAAGAGGTTTTTATGAGCAAACGTCAAGGCCGGTCTTGCTAAGCAAGCAGCACTCTGCACTGCTTGCTCTGGCTTGCTTAGCCCAGCAGAGGTGAGAGGAGCACTGGGTATCCCTGCAAGCCAGCAAAGATAGAATTGTAGAATGGTTTGGGTTGAAAGGGACCTTAAAGATCGTCTAGTTCCAACCCCTCACCTCCCACTAGCCCAGGTTGCTCAAAGCCCCATCCAGCCTGGCCTTGAGCACTTTTCTGTATGTGCCAGGTGGTCCTGCCCTGCGGAGCAGCTCTTGCACGGCTTTTTGTCTTGCAGGAAGCCGGCCGGAGCTAAGCTGGGCGTTATTCATCTCCCTCTCCCCGGGCAGTCCCGGTGCCTCCCAGCCTGCGGTGCAGAGCGCTGGGCGGGCAGGCTGCCCGCTGTAAGCCGGCCGAGCGCAGGCTGCGAGCCTGACCCGGGGCGGGTCCCCGCGGCGGTTCTCGCTCCGGGACACGGAGCAGCAGCGCGGCAGGGCCCCTGGGAACGGTCCCCCGGGGTCGGTGCCGCCGCTCCCGGGCCGCCCTCACCCGCAGCGGGCAGAGGCGGCTGGGCCGGGCCGGGCCGGGCGGCGGGCGGGCAGCGACACCTGCCGGCGGGTGGCGGCGCCGGTGGCCGCGGCAGCGCCGGGGAGCCGAAGCCGGGGCCGGGGGAGACAGGAGGCTTTGAGATTTTCTGCTCCCCGGCGTCATTTTCCCAGCGCTAAAAGGCAGCAGACCGGGTCAGAAGCTGTCCTGGTTTGGCTGGGGTACCATCACAGGATCAGTTTTCTCTTCAGGAAAGCTGCATTTCTGAGAAGGCCGCAGCACCTGACTCAGTGAGAACAATGTTGAGAGGACACTTTGTTTTCATTCGTGGCCAGACACAGTAGGAGGGTCTCTGTTGCAATCGAGGTCTTTAGCAGCTTGGAGTTAGCCAGGTGCTAAACCTCGGAGGAGTGGGAGCCAGGGCAGCTGACCCAAGCTGGCCAACAGAAATACTCCATACCAAAAACTTCATGCTCACTATAAATTAGAAAGTTTCCCGGGGATGCTCTCTGCTCCTGACGGCTGCCATCCCTGGAGGGTCTCACCAGTCATCCTGTTCCCAAAGCCTACTCTCCTGTTTGCAGAGACCATCACATTTCCACTGGAGCTGTGGTGCTCGCAGTGATTGACATCCAGCACTCTCTGCTGGGAGCATGCAGCTCATGACCACTCACTGCTGGGAGCATGCAGCTCATGGCCACTACAGGGGCTGAGTATAACCCTGTGTACTTCCAGTTAGGATTAGTATTAATATTAGGGCTTTTTGTTATTGCTTTATTTCATTAAATGTTTCCATTTTCCATTTCAACCCACTAGTGTTCTTTCCTTTTCCTGATTCCTCTTCCTGGCATGTGTGTGTCACTGTGTGATCAAATAACTGGCTAAATGAAGACAGAATGACAAAGAGAGAGCAAGGTGGTTTTAGGAAGTGACTGACATCACACACCCTGCATCCTTTCAACTGTACACTTTTGGTGTATTGCTGCAGGATGGACATCTTAAAGCAACACAGCTTGCACTGTTTATTGTGGGCACCCAAAGCCTCAGCTCCTCAATCCAGAGGGACTGTGTGAAATTGACATTATACAGAAAGGGAAATGGAGAGAAAATATATTTCTTGTCTCCATAATAAGGGAGAAAAAGGTTGGAAAACCTTTACTCTGAAGTTGCATATCCTGAATGAAACTAAACCTAGTGTACAACTTCATCATTTTATTACTACTGAGTTCTAAAATGCTCTTGCTTTTTCTGTGGGGGTTTTGAACTCCAGAAGAGAAGAGGAACCCGCCTCCTGCCCCCTCTGGGGAACAGCCCATAGCTTGGTCACAAGCCACGAGTGTCTTTCCGAGGACTCTTGCTTTCTTCAAGCTCCAGTGCTCACTCACAGTCTACACTTCCTGTTAATAAGCCATAATTCCCCTTGCCCATGGAGGGCCATAAGTAATGAGCCTTCTCTCTCTCTTTGCACAGGAACAGCATCAAGTGGGATTGTCTCGGACCACAGGGCCTATGCAGCCTTCTGTCCCACCGGGCTCCAGCAGCGTCGTCACAGGCACGAGCTCTGGGGGTCCTTTCCTGGGAAACCAACCTCAGGCAGCCATCATGAAGCAGATGCTGATTGAGCAGAGAGCCCAGCTCCATGTGATAGAGCAGCAGAAGCAACAGTTTCTAAGAGAGCAAAGGCAGCAGCAGCAGCAGATCCTAGCAGAGCAGGTACAGTATCCCTTTGTCTCAGGCACTGCAGCGCACGTGGGTATGAGAGCAGGAGCGCTGTGGACAGTGCAACACCAGCCCTTCCTTCTCTGCTTGGTGGTTCTCTCTCCGTGGCTCCTATTGTGGTATTTTAGGAATGGTTATCAAAGAAGAGGCGTCTGCCTCAGTCTTACCGTTAGCTTGGCAAAGAATTGATGTGGGTTAACAGCAACCTAGCAAAGAAAAAAGGTATTCATTCACACAGATAAATTCCTTAATCTGGTTTATCGCTCACTAGTGCGAGTGATTATGTTATCACAAAGGAGAAGCAGCATCAAGGGGGGAACCAGAGGCTGAAGTGGAAGAAGAGCAAAGCCACCTCTTGCAGAGGCAGTGTGGAACTGCTACATTGGAGCCTGTCACCTGGCTTCTGGAACTCTCGGGCTTTGCAGTAGCAATGTTAAATTACCTGGTCTGAATGGTGATGTCTTATGCATGTTTAAGTCAGCTGCAGTTTAAAAGCAACCCAGGAGAAAGTCACACTGTTCAGTTCCTACTAGCTCATAACCAATTTAAACGTCCCCTAACATAACCTAGGTAATGTTCTGATAGGTCAGTAGTTGCTTTAAGCTTAACTTGGCTTTCCCTCTCTTGCTGGGGAAATACAGTTTAAGACCTGGGGTGTCTTTGAATCTTCATTAGAACTTGTGTGTGTTGTATGACTGCAGAAATGCTGATAACCTTCCCCTCTCCTCATGAGAAACAAAAAAATTCACCCCCCAATGAACAGGAAGGATGGTCCTAGAAAGATTCAGGATAAAGATGCATGAATTAGTTCAGGAGTGAACAAGTGCAGAAGAGGAGAGTGCAGTAATGTTCCCCTGTTGTGGATTAGGCCAATTCAAGTGCTTAAACCCAAGAGCCTGACAGTGACTTGGCTGCTGAAGGCAAGCCTAAAAGTGTTAAAAAAAACGTAAGGCTGAGGCTGTCAAGTGTGCTGGCACAGATGAAAAGTGATGAAGTCACAGTCCTCAAGCTCCTAGCTTTTGGGTGGTTTGTGCCTAACAGGGTTCCCTTTATCTTTCTGATAGTTTGTTACACATATTTATGAACAGAGGATTAGCACTTCCTTCTTTCCCACGTTTGCCTTCTCTTACCTTTGTTACACTCCCCTTGTTTTTGGACATGCTATTTGTACAGCTGCAGATGAAGCACCGAGACGTGTCCTTTTAGTAAGTGCTTAGTGGAGTATACCCTAGACTTTGAAAGCTCTTGTAAACACCCTCTCTGTTTTTATAATCAGCCCTTGATTCTGTTTTGGATGCATCAGTATTCACAGAAAATAATCAAAGAGGAGCAGTGTGGGCTGGATCAAGGGATGGAGGCACCGTGCAATCACCTGCTCCCCAAATATCATTCTCTGAAGCTCTAGAGGAAATGTGCTTTCATGGCCATTTCTGTTCTGGCTCGGGAATGGTCCTAGGCTGCAGTGCTCAGGTTGGGATGCAGTACTCCTCACAGCTGCGTGTTCTGAGTGCAAAGGTGGTGGAGGGAATTCTTGTACCTCTAGACCCTGACAGGGCTGGGGGAAGGAAAGGGTGCATGGCTACAGTTGCCCTTAGACCTCGATGGGTGAAGTTATTTCATCTCTGTTCCTCTCCTTTCAGCCTAAAGACAGTCAAATTCACACTGTAGAGGTCGAGATGAAGTGGTTGTAAGTACAGAGAGGTGATGTGAGCCTCAGCGCTTACTCCTTTTTGAAGCTAAAGGAGTCCACGTGCTGAGCAGCCCAAGTGCTCTCAGGAGGACTCTTCAAATGACTCTGCTTGTCTCTCCAGAACAGCTGGCTTGATAAGAAACGCTGCAGTTCTGCTGTACTTTTGCCACCAGCCCCTTTCTCAGCACACTAATTTATAAGTCATCTTCTGCTTTCTTTCCCTCATTCATTTTCAGCAGTTGCAGCAGCAGTCACATTTGCCTCGGCAGCATCTGCAGCAACAGCGGAGCCCGTACCCAGTGCAACAGGTCAATCAGTTCCAAGGTAAAAGTCAAATTCTTTTTCCTGTATTGGAGTCAGTGTGCCCCTGTAGCAGACGTCTGGAAGTTTCATGTAGTTTGTAAAGATCAGGTTTTAAGAAGTGTGCCAGAAGAGGAAGACAGGCCGCTCCACACTTGTACATACCGCGTATTTTACCAAAGGGGAATGGCCAGCTTTGTGTATTTAGTTAAATTTCTAATTTCATTTCTTCTCCTCTCATCAAAAGCTGCATTTTTTAGTTGATATTTATTGTGCCTATTTGACATCTGGAGCCCATGGATTTATCTTGTTTGCCTCCACTCTCATAATGCCGCCTTTTTTCTCAAGCCAGTGTCTCTCACTGTATCTTGGTTTCAACCCTCTTCATTACCCGCTTTATGTAATTTCATGAGCAGAGAGTTTTAGAGAGGTCACCCTTATCTGGAGAAGTGTCTGATAAATGTCAGGTGTGGGAAACAGTGAAATATCGGAGATGTAACTGGAGATTTTTTTAATTGTCTCAAAAAAAGCAAGTATTCTTTTGATGTGTTTGCAGATAACTGAAGAATGTAAGTACAATCGTTTTGGCTTAGAAAAAGAAGTTAATCCTGAGCTTTTTAGGTGCAAAGCATCAGCTGAGTGTCTTTGCTAACCATGGTTTCCAAACAGACATGAAATGATCATGCACTTGTGCTGTGTATTCATGATAGTCATGTAACTACAACAGAAAACAAGGGAGGCAAGCCTACTGCAGTTTTTGTACCTAGGAAGCATGGGTATGGCAGCCTGATCTTCTGCTGGTATATATCAAGGTGGCCCCTTCTAATTGCCTTCTCATTTTTATATTTGGCAGCATCAATTCTATATGAAATTATTTTTTCCCCTTAATAATGCATTTGCAAACTCAGAATCTACGTGTGTGCACTGCCATACGTTGAGATGCACGTGTAAAATCTTCCTGCATTAATGTTTCTTTGATATGTTGCCTTCATTTGTATTATTTAAGAGAAATGGAGAAGGGAATTCAGGGTAATCTGACAGAGCAAGGAATTAATTTTCATAAATGAGCTAATTTAAATACAGCATTTTTCCTATTTAGTCACACAAATGTAATCCAGTGCAGTAGGTTATGTGTGAATGAGACCAGAAGGCGGCCCAAAATCTGAAAATCTGTTGCATCCCTCTTTTAACCAGGCCTTGTCTGATCTCCTGTCTCTTATGTCAAGTATGGTACTTAACAAAAGTAGTACGTGAACCACTTGCTGGTTGTGACTCTGTTGGAGGTTTTCAACTGCCCCATTGAAATAGAAAAATGGCTAAAGATGAATTAAGTAAGCTCTTAACATTATCTGATTCTTAAGCCCTTGCTGGAGTCATTGTAAAAAGAGACTGCTTCTAATTGTGGAAGGAAGAGGTGATCTAAATTAAGGAAACTCAGGGGGACCCCAGAGCCAATCACTAAGAAAACTGATAGCATGGATAAAGTAAAAGCAGCCACTACGTTTGCCTTGGTGAAGCGAGAGCCAGATGGTCTCACTTCATGCTACAAAATGATTCATTTATCTATATGTTGGGGGCTAAAAGCATCCTCCAGAAGCTTGCCCTGCTGCAGCAAAAAGGAGCTGTAGCCACCCTCTGCAGTATGTGCAAAGCTATGGAAAGGGCACTTCCTTTATTCAGACCCCTTTCTCATGGAAACCCAGCCAACATAAACAACAGGGCCCAGTATTCTCTGTTCTCTGTATTTGTTCTGCTGTGTTTTCCACAGCTGAGAGACAGCAGATAGGGGCTGATTTAAGAACATGCAGATTTTGTTGTGCAGTTTGTGACTCTTAAAGTGACAATTATTTACTTGTTGCATTTAATAATGTTTGAGCCAGCAATTGTGCTCTTCATACCCCCTGAGCTTCACCTGCAGAGGATTGTATTTAGTTCGGTATGGTAGCGACTCGAGACCACAATGAACCCATGGCATAGTCACAGTGCTGGCAATTGTTTTAAATAAAGATGGTAAATACAGAAGCATATTGGCTTGCCAGAAATCAATAGCTCCCCCCACCCCTGAAAGAAAGACCCAGGCATGGCTCAGTTATCTGCCACGGTGTGGAATTTAACAAGGTTAGGATTTTCTGGTTTCCCATCACTGGCCTAAGGTGGAATAAAATGTGCTTATAATATTGATTCACTAATACACTCTCCTTGCTCTAAATGTCTACAAAAACCAATTTTTCTTCTTTCCATAGTCTTAATCAGTAATAATGATATAGAAAATCCATTCATTTATGCCTCCTGAGCTATTAAAAAATTGATTGGCTCTCTGAGCCTGACATTTCCATTTCCAAGGCTTACTTTTGAAAGACAATGAAGATATTTAAAAGAGAGCTTCAAATGGTAAACTGAAGTTCAGCTGCTTTGCTGCCATTGAAGAAGACCAGTGGAGGCCATCTCATTTGCTTTTTAGAAGCAGAATTAGGCTTATCTGAAGAAGATAAGCGCTACTGAATCACAGCACGTGTGCAACTTTGAAGTCTTAGGGGCTAACTTTTTTCATGGAAGAGGGTGCACATTGTCACTGGTCTTGGGGAAAAAAAATACACACAAAAAGAAAAACTCATATTTACTTTTGAAAGGGGTCTTTGGCTCTCAGGTCACTGCTTAAAAATGTAATCTCTGATCCCATGAAGTGAGAGAAAGGCAGGCCTGTATTAGACCTGCAGCTGTGGTGGCTGTCTGGCTTAGGCACCTCAATAGGTTATTATCAGGGAGACAACCATGGCTGTAATCATGCATGACACATGCAATCATGTCGCCTCCATCCTTCAAGGATCTGAAGCACGAATCCCTTTGGGTACACATCCCAGAACTGTCATAATTGAGAATTACTTAGTGAGTAAATCATTGGCCTTTTAACCTTGGCAGCCTCATTTTAGGCCTTAAGGGAAATGATGCTGCTCATCCGCATCGATGGTGTTCTCAGCTGAACAACGTCCTGCTTCACAAACAGAATACGTAACAGGACCAGCAATTCCTGGTCAGGGTAGCACTTGACTTGTGTTGACTCTCATCTTCAAGGAGAGGGGACTCAGCAGGTCAGGCCAGAGGCTGCAGCCAGAGTGAAGTGGGGAACACATCATCACTGAAATGCAACTAACATTAGGCAGCAAGCACATCTCCCAAGGCGGGGTAACCTCCTGGCCCTCTGCTAACTTTCACATGAAACAATAATTTATTTATGCAGCCAGCACAGCAATCTGAAATCCTACTGTGATGCAGAAAGCTCCGCAGATTCTCTTTTATGCAAAGATACATTAATGAACATTTACAGGTTATGGGGTTTTTTCTCACCTTCCTCCCTTTTTGGTGTAGGTTCTCCCCAGGATATAGCAGCTGTGAGAAACCAAGCAGCTCTACAGAGCATGAGGACGTCCCGAATGATGGCCCAGAACGCAAGCATGATGGCAATGGGTCCCTCCCAGAACCCGAGCACACTGCCCACGACCGCAGGCCAGTCAGACATGGGCATGGCTCCTTACAGCAACACCTCTTCCAGCCAGCCGGGAATGTACAGTATGAGCACAGGGATGAGCCAAATGTTGCAGCACCCAAACCAAAGCGGCATGAACATGGCACATAACACAGGCCAGGGAACGAGGCAGCCTGCCTCCGGACAAGCGGTGGGAATGGTTGGCAGTTTTGGTCAGAACATGCTGGTAAACTCTGCTCTTCCCCAGCATCAGCAGCAGATGAAAGGACCTGTGGGCCAGGTCTTACCCAGGCCACAAGCACCACGACTTCAAAACCTGATGGGGACTGTCCCTCAAGGAACACAAAACTGGCAGCAGCGAGGCTTACAAGGTATGCCTGGAAGGACTAGCAGTGAAATGGGGCCCTTCAATAATGGCACAACGTATCCGATGCAGCCTGGGCAGCCACGGCTGTCCAAGCAACATTTCCCACAGGGGATTAATCAGGCAGTTGTGGACACGAGTGGAACAGTAAGAGCCCTGAACCCAGCGATGGGGAGACAGTTGCTGCAACCACTACCTGGTCAACAAGGAGCCAGCCAGGCCAGGCCGATGGTAATGCCTGCAATAAGCCAAGGGGTCCCCACCATGTCCGGCTTTAGTCAGCCTCCGACACAGCAAATGCCAGGCGGTAACTTTGCTCAGAGCAGCCAAGGCCAGGCCTACGAGAGGAATCCCACTCAGGACATATCTTACAACTACAGTAATGAAGGAGCAGGGGGGTCATTCTCCAGTTTAGCAGAGGGCGCAGACCTCGTGGACTCCATCATTAAGAGCGGACCAGGGGATGAGTGGATACAAGAACTTGATGAGTTGTTTGGAAACCCCCAGTGAAGGGGCTTGTATAGTCTGGAGCTTCGGTGGTTACGTTTGAAAGAAAGAGAGAGTTGGATGTTCTCCCCATCCTTGAATTGTTGGGGTTTTTGTTTGAATTGGTTTGGGGTTATTTTGTTTTCTTTTGTTTTTAATCACGTAAGCTGAGCTGATCTGTAGCCAACTTTGGAAGATTTGGGGGACAATGAGACCATCAGCATCCCAAGACTTCCACCAAGAAATCTCCATTGCGTGACAGCACCACTCGGGGCGGGGAACAGGATGGGGAAACTGGAAAAGCCAGGTGATGCCTCTGGTTGGGAAAATTTGGTCTTTCCCCACTGAAACGAGGCATCATTGCACAGTGGGTTGGGGTGGACCCAATACCTCCCGCCTCATGTGACTAAACAGCTCAGCCTTCAGGAGAGCAGATGAGAACAGCCAGGAGCAAAGCCTAAAGATGTCCATGGCAATTGCACAGGCCCTGATCAGAAACTGGCTTAACTCTGGGGTGAGCAGGTCTCAGTGAGCCATGGCCAGGCCTGCAGGGCCAGCTCTGGGCTGTCACAAGGGAAGGCGCAGCACATGCTTGACAAACCTAAACAGTCACAGGGAGGTCACCATTTTCACTGCAGAGTGATAAAAATCCAATAAAAGTGTAGGAGACCATAAATCTGGCAGTGTGGTGAGGACAGTTTGATTATGGGACTGCTGCTAGAGATGGCTTAGGTGGGTGGGTTAATGTGAAGGGCTATTTAGTCCCTTTGGGACCTGCAATAGCACCTGGGGGTGCAGAACAGCAGCTACAAATGGTGGTGAATGGCACCAAGAGACGCCAGCGCAGGTCCCTCTCTCCTCTTCTTCCCCAGTATGTTTTCAGTTCAATCCCTTCCCCTCCTATTTTTCACATGTAGCGAGGCGAGATGCACTTTTTTTCAGGTGAGCAACAATGGCCACCAAGGGGCAGGCAGGAGAGGAGAAATCAGATATGAGAAGAGGTACAGGGAGACTTTTATGGGCAGAATGAGTTTCCCCTCTCCCCTTGGGAAGTGCAGGTTTGGCAGGTGGCATTACCCTGGAGTGTCTGGGCTCTCGGTGCTACACACACCCTGATCTTCAGTTTTAAACAGGTTTGCTGGAATAAAATTCACTGCAGTGTTTGAAGAACAGGAGCTGATGAAGGGCTACTGCAAAGATCATTCATCAATGGGTAAAATAATCAATGTCGTTATTCCAAACAATGGGTGTGCCCAAATAAGCTTTTAGGTAGTAGCATCGTGCCACTATCTCCACTGTGTGGACCAGTGCTGAGCAGCACTGTAATGAAGCTGTGATACGTCTTGCACAGTACTGAGCAGCATTCCTGAAAGTCTAAAGCAGTGGTTCCCGAGCTGCAGGCTGAGGGAAGCTGTCCTCCAAAACCTATCCCCTTTTTAGCATTTTCAGCTCAGATCTGCTTATCAGGTTTTATAGTGGTGCATAAAAAAATGTCAACATGATCCACAGTCCTAAAAATTTGGGAACCTCTGGCCTAATGCTGGCCTCTGTGAGCTGTAAAATGTGCTCTGCAGCCAAAGTGTCTCTGTTGTACAAGTACCAGTACCAACTGTCCAGCTACCAATTACCTCCTTGTGCACGGCTCTCCTTGGGCCTGGCGATGCGATGCGCTCAGCCGCTGAATTCCACGGGAGCTGAGGGGTTTCACACTTTGCGTTTTCAAGTCTTGCCTTTCCCTGTGGAACACAGATATGCATCATGTTAAGGAGTGGGAGCAAAAGGGGCCTGCAACCATCTCAGCGCTCAGTTACAGCTCCCTTTCGTGTGGTAACGCCTGGCAGAGCCTACCTAGACAAGGGGAAATATCTGCTTTGAATCACAGGATCACAGAACGGTAGGGGTTGGAAGGCACCCCTGGAGATCATCTAGTCCAGCCCCCCACTAGAGCAGGGTCACCCAGAGCAGGTTGCACACGAACACATCCAGGTGGGTTTTATGTATCTCCAGAGAAGCAGACTCCACAAATGCAGTAATGTCTGCAGGATACGCTGCATTTTTAACATGGGCATGGATTTTTAAGGTGGTCATGGTGAGCTAGTGATCCGGCTTGCCCTGACTGCTTAATTTTTTAAAAATGCTTCAGTTACATCTCTTTTAGCTAATCCCTTTTTAAAATACAGTGCAAGGACCTGTTCTAGTTCCTACTGAAGACAACGGGGGGTTGCCTGTCCGCTGCTTCAGCAGGAGCCGGCTCGGGGCCTAATTCAGTGAAGGAGAGCACCAGCCAAAGTTCTCAGCCCAGCCTGCGGGTAAGCGGCTCTCGGTCGGGCAGCCCGGCCAGGAGGGGTAGGCAGTGAGAAGCGGTACCCTGAAGGGATGAGGGCATCGCGCGCGTCTGCCTGGGCACGGGGCTGAGGGAGCGAGGAGCTGGTGTGGCACGGACCTGGCCTGGCTTGTACGACAGCGGTGTGGCGGGACGAGGAGGCGGCGGGCACGGGGGATGGCACGGCATTCCTTCCTCGGGTGCCGGGCCCCGGGGGTCACCTGCCAATGCAGAAACGAGGGTTTATTGGTAAATAAATGGTGATGAAGGCTGAGTCTCTATTGTCTTTGCAAAGCTTCCTCCAAATACTCCGTACTGGGACCAAGTACTAGAGAGGTAGATTTTATTAGATTTGGGGTTGTTTTTATTTTTTCTTTCTTACTATGGTGCTGATGTATATGTAATGTTAAAAAAAAAAGTTATTTGTAAATATGTTTTTACAATTCTACAGATATCACTGGGTCTACTATCTGTAAAATATATACATATAAATATATATATATACTGTTTGTTTAAAATAGAGTATTTTTATTTCATTCCTTAACTCATCCTTACTGCAGTGGTATTGCACTTCAGATGACATCTAATTACTAATTTGTACTGTATCCCTGACAGCAACTTGCTCCATTTTATTCAGATTTTTCTAGTTTTCTGTTTTTACTTTGTACATTAAGCATTGCTTATTTCCTTTTAAGACCTGTACAGAGCTCTGAAAGTATAGAAAAAGACCTGATGTTAACATACCACTTTTAAAGAAAAACAAAGCAAAACAAAAGGGAAAAAAAAATCAAAAACCCAACAAATAAAAAGATGGTTATCTGAGTCATACACCAGGCTGGTTTATAGGATCATCTCTCACTCCACTCCTGCGTCTTGGTGGGTGATCTTCCACGGGGGAGGAGGGAATGTGGCTTCAGGTTGGACTGGCTTCTGCGTGGCTGCCTGACTGCACCCTGCGGAGCTGCCCTTGCCCACCTGGAGTCCGGGTGTGACCGGCAGGGTATGGCCATAGCAGGCCACCCCTCTTGCCCCAGGCTCATTCAGCTGCTGGTAAGTCCTCTGCACTCTGGTTAGCCCCCCCCGGCACAGCTGAGCAGCCACAGGTTGCCATGAGGAGCTGCCAGGCTTTGTCAGCTGTCTGTATGGGTTTGGGGTCATTCTACCCCTTTCTTAGAGCAAGGTAGCTCCAAAATTTTGGGGTTAGTTCATGCAGGGAACAAAATAGGGGTAGGGAATTTCAGGGGAAGACTGATGGAGAGCCCTGGATGTAGGAGTCCCGTGGCTGAAATCTGGGGAGAGGTGAAGTGGGAAGGAAGGAGATGTGGGTTGGGCATAGAAGTAGGGAAGAAGAGATGGAGAACTGGGGAAGCATGAAAATGCATGCATAGAGTAGTTTCTTATCACCTACTTGCTTCTACAGTGTGGGAATTGTGTTGTCAGAAGCCTTTCTCAGAGTGCTTGTAGACTTGTTGAACTTGTATGACCTGTTGAAGATGAACATGCCATGAAGCCTTCGTGGCTCAACACCGATTTCTCCGTGATTCCAGCCTTCCAGGGAGTTTTGCGGGATTAGATGCTGGATGTCTATTTGCACGGCTTGCTGTTCAGGCAGTCAGTGTGTCTTGGCTCCACATACGACCTTCAAGGTGAGATTCCCCTTCTCTACTTAATGTCAGTCCTTTACCATTCAAAATATGGCTAACAGGGCACAAAGGAGACTGGCCCAGATCAATGCAGCTTGCCAAAGCCCCTCCCCAGCACATACTGGCAGAGGGCTTGCTGACAAAAGATGCTTTCAGCAGCAGACCCTTAGGTATCGAGTGGCTTTGAAGCTGCAGCAGGGACCATCGTAAATTTTGATTGTGACTGATGGGTGAATATTTGCATCAAGTTGCAGGGTATGCTGAATGTGTAGCCTGGTACTACCCCTCGATCTGCAGGCAGGAAATGGTGCAGTTCTCACTAGAGTTAAACTGAATACTGACACTGACAACATCCATCTGTTATAGGTGTATTTTGGTTTTGATGACAGGTGAGTCAGTCTTTCAATGTTTTCTGATCATAGACATTTTGTCCTGGCTTATTGGGGAAAAAGCAGTGACTCAGAAGAGAGGTGGCATCCTCAGCCCTAGACCTGCTTCTGCCCTCCCATTAGCTGGTGCAGCTCCTGAAATGTTAGATTCATGTTCATCCCTGAGCACTCTGGCTTTGTGCTGTTTTGCTGCCTCACACCCACGTTTTTTGGCGTGTGAAATTGTCCCTGTGCAAGCACCAGTTTATTCCTTTCTGCGAAGTAAATGGGGTATGGGAAGCTATCTATAAACATGCCAGACCACTACAATAGGTAAGCTTGGAATGGAATAATTTCAGCTGCTTTAAAGACCTGTTTGAACACAGTTTGTAACATTTTGGCCTCCTCTAGTGTGTATTTCAAGGCTGTTGCATAGTTTGGACCTTGGTCTTGGTTTTGATTCAGGTGGAAACACTTCCTGCTGCCCATGACTGAAGGCATCACTGGCAGGTGGGTGGGTGGATTTTCTGTCTTTCAACCCATAGAAAAAAAGTCAGTGGAAGAATTCCCAGTAATTTCTGTGGTTGTTAAATCTGCCCCTGTTGTGCTTTCTCCCTGGAGAGTTACCCTTTTTGCGGCTGTGTCAGCTCCAGCCTGGTCACCATCACGATCTGTCCTTTTCCCCTTGGCAGCCATTACTGGACCCAAGTCTTGCCCTTTGTACTTGTTTAATTGTATTGTTTCAAATGCCATTTCAGCCTTTGCCACCTGCAGGCACTAAGTAGTGTTTCTTAGTCACAAGCTAACTTCTGTACGCGTCCACATTAAGTTATTCTGAACCTGGTCCAACACTGTATTATTTTGTGGTCAGGTTATCGACCTTGGTACACTTTTACAAAGACCTTAAGCATATTCTTTATATAGACCTGACTGAAGAGCACTATAAACGTGCAGTATTTTTGGCCAAATCATGTCTTCGAAGGCAGGACTATGAAAGATTCTGCCTTCTGGCTCTAGTATGAGTGTATTCAGCACAGCCTAAATTGAATTACCAGGAGCTAGCAAAATAGGCATGGCCTTGCTTCACTGTTCTTCTGCATAGTTTAAATTGATCATGAGCATACTCTGAACTCACAGTGGTAAGCTGTGACATTTCCCCCGTTTAGCAGAAAACCATTGTCATAGTCAGTCTGCTTTTCATTCTCGTTTCATGATTCCCAGAGCTGTGGCCGTGCTGGGATGTTTGTCTAGTCTTTCCCACAGCCCAGCCATCTGTGCCTTGGTGGGAGACAATGCAGTAGACCCAATTGTTAGATGAGCATCTGTGCTTTCTTTTTGTCTGGGCTGGCTCTCCCTCTCACAAGTGCCGCGTTGTGGGTACAGCCTGTCTTCAAGAGACTTTGTGTGACAACTGGGATCTGCTGACAGGAGGGCCCCACTTCCACGAGAAGAGCATTTGAGCGTGTTGAACTGCAAACGTGAGTATAAAATCAAAAGGCCTTCACAGAAACTTAGGGTCAAGAGCAGCCTTAAGTGTTTTCCTGAAGAAAGCGGCGTTTCCATACATGCTGAGACAGCCTTCTGCAGGGGCACTGTATATACATGGAGAACTGGGAGCTCGCAGCAGCACATTGCATCGAAGCCTGTTGTTCCATTTGTGCAGAACGGATGGCACTGCTGGGGGTGATGGAGAGGAGCTGATGGGATGACTGCAGAGGCACCAGCAAAGCTGAAGGACAATGGGTAAGAGGGGCTGATGCTTGCAGTGCTAGTTGCTACTAAATCACATAGTGAATTAATGAGTTTAGTTTTATGTAACTTGTTTGGGATTTATGGTGCTGTATGGGGAAACTGAAGGTTTGATTGCAAATGCAGATGTGACACGGCGTTCTGTCTCATGGACTTTCTGATCATAGGAGGATCTCCAGGAGTGTAGTTAGGGAAAGGAGAAAGCGTAAGCAGCTCAGGAAAACCATGCAAGTGACATTGCATTGGGCTGTTAGTAAAGAGCTCTGATGCTTTATTCACGTGCAGCTTATCATCTTTTTGGTGTTCAGGGAAACTATCCATGATATTATTTATTTAGGAAAAAAAAACAAACAAACAACTGTCTTCAGAACAATTTATGTAGTTTCTTCATAATGCTGAAGTCCAGGTATTCATCCAGAAAGCTGTTAATAATCCCAGCTGCACCCAGGGTTATCAAGCACATTAGAATTATCGAATTCAAATAAAAACCTGTTAACCTAGAAGTGGAAAGTAGAAAAATACTGTCAGGAGCTGTACACGGTGTGCTCACAGGGAAACTGCTTGTCCACACCAGTTAAGAAGAGGTGTGTAGAAGCAGAAGGGATCACTGCTGCAATGCTGCCGTGGCATGTTTCGGTAATAAACCATTCCTGCGAGAGAAAACTCTTCCCCTGTGTTTCAAAATATTAATGTGAAAGTTAGGAACTGGCTCCAGGGTGAAGCTACCTCATCCCATGACATGAAGACCTGTAGGGAAAGCCACAGACATTCCTGAGCACCTTACTGCAACTCTGGGAGTGTGGGAGAGAAGCCTTTGGGGCTGAGGGAGAGGTGTGTGTCTCTCACATCCACATCTGTCGGTCAGGTACTCTCCACTGAGCTGGGAGTTCTGCTGCTGGTTATCACTTTGACTTGGAGATAGGTTTTTGGACTGCAAAGGAAGAGTTGATCTTAAAAACTCAGCAGTTGGGGCACTTGCTGGGAGAGGGTTAGTTTTTTTTATTTGTACAAAATGGAAAGCTCCCACAGAAGAGGCTGAGAGCCCTTCAGCTGTGGAACACAGAGCTCACTTTTTGGGCAGACAGGATCAGGGAGCTTGCCCTCCATGCACACTCTCCTGGGGCTGTTCTCAGCTGCCTTGGTGCAGACTCTGGTCTGTTAGGCATATTTTGGGAGTGGCTGCTGAGCCGGCCTCTGTCGGCAAAGCAGCAAAAGGTCTTTTTAGAGAATCCCATCATGTTAGTGTTAGATAGAGGTCTGAGGAGCTTGTCAGCCTTCAATTCATAGCTAGCTATCCCCATACCCAGAGAAGCTAAATGGGTTGGGTTCTTGGACACCAGTGGGGGAGCGGGGAGCCTGAGAATCTCAGTGGTGCCTCAAGGCTTGATATCAGTAGCCTTTCTGGGCATGTTTTGTTATCTTCCTCTAGAAAGATTGCAAGTCATTTAATTTTATGACAAACTTTTATCATGCTGTTTTGTTAGAGGAGCCTTAGGTCAGGACACAGAAGATTGTGCAGTGGCTTCAGTGAAACAAGAACTGAACTGTGTATTTGTGGTGGAGGAGTGTTTTGCCAGAGTGCGTGTTTGCTGAAGCAGAATTCTGGGATGTTGGGAGACGCTGTGCCCTTAACATTCAGTAACGTGTGCATATCCGAAGCTGTGTTCTCTTATCTGTTTGGTGAAAGTTCATCAGCCTACAAGGCCAGATTTGCTTTCTTCCTTTAGTGCGTTTTGTATGGCTTTGTGTACGTGTCTTCATGTGACAAACCGCGGAAAAATGAAACTATCAGAGAGGCAGGCACAGCCCGAGCCTTCCCTGAGCAGCCTCCCCCCTGCAGCTGTCCTGAGCTGCCAAGCTGTGCTGCTGTTTTCAGACCTCTCCGAGTCTACTTGCCAATATGCTCAGTACGAAGCAGGTGCCCACAAGGTGAGCATCAGACCTTTTCTCTCTCATGACCTGTAGCATGTGCACATCTTAACCTCAGCTCCTACTGTCACAGCCAGCCCCCTTCCCTGGGGGGTTCTGTTTCAGGCCTTCTTGCTGACACTTCACATGTTGCATTCAATTATAGTCACTTTTCACTGCCAGTCCTTGGCTCTCAGCCCAGCTCCAAACCACAGCCTGGAGCCTTTAACCTGTGTTCAGCTGGTAGCTCCTTACCTTCCTTTCACAGACTGGACGTAGCCATGGAAGTACTTGTAGCGGCCAAGCATGTACAACACACCCAGCAAGGAAGCTAATTCTGTGAAAGAAAAATAATAATAGGGAAAAAGAAACAGTTAGAAAACTAAAAAATGAGGATTGTAGACAATTTACCACTTCAGTTATGTTTTCTAGTTATATAGCTCTGGAGATTTTCATAGCTACCCATACCCTGGGAAGTTATTTTGGGAAAGAATCATTCAAAAGAGATATAGGTATTCCTAAGCATTCACCACAGGAAGCTTTTGATACAGGTTTACAGATATGCGTGGGAATACAACTGTCCAAAAAAATCTGAAAGCATTCCCTAGAAAGAAGATCTCAAGAAATGACAAGAATCTGTATACCCTCACCCCCCACAGTTTGGTGGTTAGCCCAGAGACAGGGTAGTGGGTTGGAGCACTGTGGCTTGACCCAGCACTGCCATTTCATATTGTTATGGCAGTTCATGCTAAAGGGGAGTGTTTGTTTTGGAAAGAGAATCTTATTTATGTTGTTAACAACCTACTTTGCATTTATATAGCAGCTTTTATCCAAGGACATGAGAGAAAGCTGTAGTGAAGTTAGCTTTCTGACCTCCCTGTGGGAAGGGTATAAAGTCACCTCCTTTGATAGATGGAGCAGGGTGTATAGGTCAGTCCTATTATCCAGGACTAAGCAACACTAGTTAATGTTGTGTTCTTTCAAACTGTGGGAGCATTACGGGGAACACCTTTTACTGGGTCCTGGATTAATTAGTGCGAAAATGACTTAAAGGGGAGGTTAACATAATCCTTCTTTTCTTACACATGACAGCACGTGTCTGTGTGCTGGTTAGCTGTGATCTTCCTTGAGTTGAGAGTCTATCTATGAGCACATGTATTATTTAATATCCAGTTTGTTGGCTTAAATGGTGCTACGTTGACTTTCAGTTGGATGTGCAGCAGACATGGGCCTCTGGCTATAAGAGGGCCTCAAAACAAAATGACTGTTTTGGAGCAAACATAGAAAATGGAGAAGAAAGCTAGTCTTTTGGGAAGGAGAGGTGCTGTGGGTGTGAAGTAGTTATCCTTTCTCCAGCCTGCAGCCTTTATGCTTCTAAAACATCAGCTAGGGATGGGTTGATAAAGCAGAGTGCAAAAGTTAGACTCTGTTACAAATTCTAGCTCTGTGAGAGTCCACCCCATCACTGTTAGGAGACTTCACAGACCCATCTTGGAAAGTCCAACAGAGTGAGAGTTATGAAAGCTCTGTGGTGTCTGAATTCAGGCTATTTGGCCAGAAGTGCCCCCTGACTTCTTGGTTTGCAGAGAGAAGTGAAAGCTGGCAGGGCTATGTGAAATGCCATGGCAAAGTGGGGACTTCAGTATCACGTAGCATTCTTCTAGGGAGGCTGTGCTAAGGTAGAGCAATTAAAATAGGGGAAAATATGTCTACCGTTATTTACCTCCCGATAAAACTAAAGTGTCTTAGTCCAAGATAAAAAGGAAAAGTGTTTACCTTGATTACAAAAACACCCTGCAGTCCAGAGGACAGTCAGGAATATGGGGTAAAACTCCACACAGTTTTGTCTGCAGAATAAATTTGTAAGAACATTAGTCTAGAAAGAAAAAGAACCATGGGTGGTATTTTCAAGGAGAATCAGCTTTGGCCTCATTATATTGTCACAAAAGTTATTGCCATTGAATCTGGTGGGAGCACAATCTAGCCAACATTAGGCACTCTGAAAAATTCTCCGCTGCGTAATCTCAAATACAAACTATTTAAAATATTTTCCTGGTATTTAAACTCAGACAAGGACCTGGATCCCAACTACATGGAAACAAATAGGAGAAATCAGTACTCCCACCAATATTTTGTTGGGATATATTTTATTTTTTTTTTTTTTTTTTTTTTTAGTTCTGAATTATTTTATTTGTAATGAAATAGGTAATTTTATCTAACATATTTTTTTATCTAATGTTCTGTCTAACGTTCTACATCTTGTTACTGTTACCCACTACAACTACAGCATGGCAGATGGGTTGTTTGAACTAAACATAAATACTTTCGCATAGGGCCATTAACCATTCAAAAACTGAAGCCCTTCAGGAGAATGTTATCTTCTTAAGCTACCCCATCATTATTCACTCTGAAGACAGAGGTTCTGTGTTCTTTTCTTCCTCATGTTTGGTGTTAGACACAGTCCAAGAACTGACAGCACAGCTAGATCAGAACAGCTGAATTCACTAAATTACTATCAATTAGCTCTCAGCCCCTACCTAGGTTTGGGTAATCTGATCAGAATTTGAGCAGTGCATGTTTTAAATGAGACGAACTTACCCCATCATCATTAAAACAACAACTGAAACATTTGAAAAAAAAAATCTGGGTTCTTTTTTCTTTTCTTTTTTTTTCTTTCTTTTTTTGTGCAAAGGATGCAAAGATAATATTTTTGCTTCACGTCTGGACCGAATTGTTATTCATTGCTACCATCTTAATGATCTCCAGACTTACTGTGCACGAAATGTTCTGTCAAATTCCGGAGCTCCAGTGACAGCTGGGGGCATGATCTTGTGCTTCATTCTTGATTTCCCCACCAACCAAGCAAAATGACCTGCAAGTGAAAAGAAGGGCTCACAAATTACACAGTTCCTTGGTTCAGTTGCATCCCTAAGACATCAGTAATTTTTTTATAGAGATCATTGTTCTTCAGCTCTTCCCATTTCATTTGACAGAAAGACTGATATTAGATAAACTATTTTTTCCCTACAAAAGTTTAGAACTTCTCTTCAAGAGTGATGGTCTGAGACAGTGTTACGATCTTTGGAAACTAGAATCTGGAAACCACCTTTTTAAGTTATTTACCCACATCTTACAGCTCATGCTTTTCCATCTGTTGTGACTGCCTCAGACTCTCAAAATTCAGTATGTTGGAAAGAGCAGAGAGCTGCAGCTGAGGAGGCTGTCACCTGCTCTCCACCTCATCTGCTGGGGAGCTCTGAGACCTATCTGTTGGAGGACCTAAACCGTTTCCATCTCTTCTTGGCTGAAGCTGATAGTGCTCACCTGAAAAGCATGTTTTAGAATGGATGCTTTGCCACGGAAAAGATAGTTTCCTGTACAGTGACTGAGTATCACTCAACCCCCCCCCCCCAAACCAGTCAAACACTATCCCTGCATTTCTAGGGTCACTTCAGACATGTGTATGTATACCTCATTTTACTGATGTCCTCATTGCAGATGTCTTCCCCTAAAAGTTGAACACAGGCTCACAAGGACAAGTCAATACTCAGCGATTTCCTGTATGCAGCAGAGCTACTGGGCATCACCCCGTTCAACTTTTAAACTCTCTGGGTACCTGAAGTTATTTTTCTGGCTCTGTCATAGCCACCCTATATGAGAAGTTCTCTTTCTACCTTGTTCCTAAACTTTACCTGGATCGAGAAACCAGATACCCACCTGAGTTCGCTAAAAAGACTTGTCTGAACGTCAAGCCTAGAGCATATCTTCTGTCCTTCCTTCTGGGAGCAGTGGCATTAAAATACACCTAGAGATATTACTGGTACTGCCCTGTGTGCCTCTTAAGTTTTAGCCTGGTGGCCAAAACCTTTTCCCAAAAAAGCATTTTCCTATCTGTCTTCTCCCCATAGAAGTAATGATGGGATTTGTTCAAGTGACCTCTTTACCTTTCTCTGCAGAGACTAGCCAGAGCGTCTCGGCTCTCTCTCTGCGGGGCAGGTTCACTGCACCTTTCATTGTATTTGCATCCAACAAGACTCCCTCCATTCCCACCCACGCATCTCCTGTTATGCCTTGTGATTCATCTGTTATTTGCCACCTTGCAGTCCTTCCAGAAGGGAAGAATGGTACTGGGGAAGGTTTAGGGAATATGCTTCAGGGAGACTGAAACTCACAGAAACACAAAAAATACCTCTGAGAAGTATTTTTCCCAGAAAACAACTGAAAAGTTGCTTTTTAACTTCTGTTGCCCTCAAAATGATCTTTTTTTTTTTTTAATGACAAATGCTACATGCTGGCAAATCCTGCCTGGCTCACCAGTCAAAGTGCTAGGTGAGCCATAGTGGTTTGTGCCATGGTGTTTTTTACCACCAATGAGTTCCTCGTTTTCTGGCTGCACAGAGACAGTCAATGCTTACAACCAGTCTCAGACCTGGTTCTTTCCACTGAGGAGCTACAGCAAGCCAAGGCAGCTCATCACATCCAAATCGGTTGGAAAAAAAAAGCCCTGAACAGATGCTGGACAAAATAAACTTACTGGGGGAAACAAGATTAAGACACTATAGGAGCCAAATCATTCTTGTTTGTTCAGTACAATTAACCAAAGCAAATCATCAAGGCCATGGTATAACCCTGGTCTCGGCTGCAATGGGATTTGGCCTTGGCATTGCTGGGTCAGCAAGGCTCTAGTTTGAGGGGCAGAGATTTGTGTATGGGAGGCTTTGCTTAACCATACACGGAGAGAGGCCGTGATAGTGTGATGGTATGGCCCAGCATCATGAAAAACAGTTCTGTAGTGGCTTCCACCACGATTGATGGGAAGTTTGCTTCAGTTAGGGATAAGTGGTCTTTTATATGCCAATGAAAGCGAAGCTGTGGCACTGCTTAACAGGAGAACTAGAGTTGTGTCTGTCACCTTAAAAGAAAATGTGAGCCCAGTGTGCAGAACAAGACAGGTGCCAACCAGGTCCTCAAAAAGAGCTCAGGAGGGGAATAATTATTGTATTATTGTTAACTGCATAGGACCTGCCTTTTAGCCCCTTTCTGGTGAATGGATAGCAGTGATGTAACTCCAAATTTAAGTTTTGTGATTATGATTTAACAAGGGCTAAAGTAAATAATAAAGCAATGGGAGAGCTTTTCTGCCTCACCCACTGGAGATGCTGTCCTGAGGATTCCAGAAAGCACTGCAGCAGGAGTAAGTAGAGATTTTCATAGCCTTTTCTTCCCTCTGTATCAAGTTGTTTGATTCTAGCAGGCTAAATTACATGACTGAGGTAGTTACAAAGTATGGTTGACTTGCCTTTGTTTGCTTTTCTTGCTTTAATCTTCAGGTGGCATTTATGGTTACTGAGTTAATAACTTTACTCTGAAAATGTGGGACAAAGCGGGCTGTCAGGGAACATTTCTCTCAAACATTTTATATGTGTTAAAAAGCCTGTTAGAGAAGTTGATATCTGTATTACAGTGGATGATAGTGCATGTTATTTACATGGCATGGCCTAACAACCTTTTAAAAAAAAAAAAATCAAATGCTTTTTAATAATGTCTTGATGGGTCCTGGAATTACTAAGAGTGATTTTATAAGGTCCTAATTCAAAGAGATGCTTCAAAACAGAGGAGTAGTGGGATTCCTCGCCTACATTAATGGCTGGGGTTCATTCTGTCCTTTCATTGGATTCCCTTGTTTTCCCATCAGTCTACATAACACTAATCCCTCAAGCAAATCTTAGCTGCTTGGAACTGGATTCATGACTGGAAACCACTTCCTGCATTGTTTCTGCTCTTTCTTTCTACACTAGAACATTTCTTGCACAGCGTGATCTTCAACTGACATGATTTTTGAAACAACTCATGGTTCTGAGACACTAAATCTTGTACCTCTGATGATTGCTAAGTGAAACCTGACTTCCAGCACTGGTCAGGGAGGTCGTATTGCCCATTAGCACCTTCCTAATACAGGACTGGAGGCTCAGCAGAATAAACAGAAATGCTGAGTGCTGTGTATGTTGCATTTTGCTCACAGCAAGAAGTCACATGCTGGGCTGCTCCCCTTAATGAACTGGTTATAACACATGCTTATGGTGGGGCTTTCATAGCATTCATTTGAACTCCCATTAGTTAATCTCTGTTGGTTTACCCATACTGAAAGTAAGCCAAGCTGTGATGATTTACATCAGATCAGGTTCTTACACAGGTTTCTCTTTGGGGTTGATGTCAGATTGCCAGTGTAAATGAAAATCCAGATTTTTAATCTTGTCTTTTCTGTGATTTTAACTAAGATTAACTAACACGGATTAACCACCACAAGGAAGAGCATAGGTATTTCCTCCCCCTGCCCCTTCACAGTTTTGGTATCTGTACAGTTCCTTGAGTAGTCAAACTGCAGTACTTTCCCGGATAATGTTTGTTTGTTTTTAAACCTTTCTACTTAAAAATCAAGGCAGGCAAGTTGAACCTTCACGTCAGCTGATGGTAAATATTGCTACTGGATAGAAATGTCCTGTGAAGATTGCAAGGGTATGTTGTAGCTGATCTGCTGGCAGAAAAAGAGGATGTAGATTTTAGGTGCTTTTTATTTGCCTCTTGTTGTTTTGGGCTTTTTCTAAAAACCTGGAAGAGTCATGTTCTCAAGCTTTTCTTTTTTTCTGCTGTGTACAAATGTTATTTCAGTAGTTGAGGCTTTGAGAACAAGGAGTCAAGTCACATAGATAAGTTGCTAGCTAAGTTGGCAGTGCTATAGATATTTGAAAAAAAGGCAGAGTAATTATTTTTAACTTGCTCTTAATCTCATACTAGTGCTTTGGAAATGCATCTGGTTTCCTGGTGTAAACACAACTATAGGAATCAACATATTTCAAAGAAAATTACAAACATTAAAACTGTTACTGCAGTTTTAGACTGATAAAGAGTAAAAATGCATCTCCAATGTGCCCACTTCTTTCCTTAGCCATCGAGGCTCAAAGGTATATCAGGAGGGGATAAAATGAACCCATATAGATCTTAAAGAAAAGTAATGATGGGGACATAGTATGGAATCTCATATCATTGCTGTCTGGTGTAGAGGTTTCCTTTCTTCCTTAATTTCAGGTGCTTAGTATATATCTCTGTTTCAGGAAACAGTTTTTACAGCACTTTCAGTCCAGCACTGGTGTATTTGATTTCTCAGATTTACTCTCCCTTTGATTTTTTCAGTGATATAGGTGCCTAAATAAGAATCGAAACCAAGGCACGATGTGGCTTCGGGGTAACTTTACAGGTAGTTACAATAGTATGATTCCAAAAAGCCAGCAAAAAAAAATAGAATTGAAAACAAGTCAGTTTCTCCCACATGGAAAAGTAATCTGCCCACAGAGCCAACTCCCTTTCAGACCACAGAGATGGTAAACAAGCTCCAGTGAGAAAAATCAGTGAGAATTCTCAGGAATTAAAGTTACAGAGAAGCCAGTTTATCCCAGTACTTCAGAACCAGTGGAAACCTCCCCAGCCCCCAGCCATGCAACCCCACAGATCTTACATTGCTGGAAGGCAGAAAGAAGAGAGACAGCCGCAAGCAAAGTTAAATCACCAGCCATGTTCCCAGCAGCTTCCGCGTGCGAGCAGGATGTGTGTATAGAAGAGAGCTTGGGTGAGCAACGAGGAAAAACAACAGGTGGGGAAATTATCGTGCTTTTCAGCACTACAACAAAGGTCCACCTTAGAAATAAACCAGCCTAACTTTTTAAAACAAAAGTGCAAAATTATGGCTATTTTTCATTCCTGAAACAGTTCAAATAGAGTCAGCCAGCCCTGCCTGCTTCTTGCCTGCGTGAAAGCGCAGGGAGAACAAAACCAGCCTTTCCTGCCTCTGTGGATTCAGCTGTTCTTTTATGTCTTAGATTTCCGTGGCAATCTCTTTGGGGGTAAAGACTTTTTGTTCTGTGTTTGTCCAGCGTGGCGAGGTCTGTGTCCATCACTGGTTGCACCACTCGAAAGCAGCAGATGCAGGAGGCACAAGGGGGGTGCGGAGCTTTTTACTGTCCCTACACTTGATTTACGGGTTTTGCCAAATGTGCACCGCTTAGGCTTTGATGGGTGACGTGACAGCCACTTTACGAGGAGTCAGCATGCAGAAAGGAACAGTTCAGCATAGTTCAAAGGGTAAAACAGCAGGGGAGGGGAGGGAAGGGAAGGGAAGGCACATCTCTCCTCCTTTCACTTTCTATAGCTTATGCCTAGTCCTAAACCAGAGAGATTTTCTCAAGGAGTATTTTTTCATCAGCTAGCCCTAACTAACAGGGAGCTTAATGCCATTAGCCGTCAGGATCATGTATGACCACTGGAACAAAAACAGTGTAATGTTTGTTATTATATATCTCCAGGATTATCTATCCACTTTGCCTCCAGCTGATGTTAAAGTGGGATGTTTCAAATTTGCTAAGTTTGAAGGCTAGTGTAAAAAGGACTTGAAATCAGTTATTTTACCTTGCCAAACTTTAAAATGTTATTTCTTGGATATTAATTCAGTACAGTGTTCTTTCTAAAGATTAGAAAAGTAGATACACTGTAATAACAGTAGTTGCATGTTTGTGCTTAGTAAGTCTTTAATTGATGATTTATGCACTTTAATTGCAGTTCTTGTTGTAGCATAGGTTGGCTTTCTGACCACACAGGCTCTCTGTGTTTTTAGGGGCTGGCTCTGAAGTGTTCAAAGCTCTGTAACCCTGTGATATAGGGAAGTGAGGGAAAAATCTGACAGAGCTAGTCATTTGAAAAGTTAAAACCACAAGGGCTAAACATTTTAAGAAAGTCAGATCATATGCAAAACAAGGTTGGGTTTATTTATGGCTGTGGAAATACAGTAGTACTTCAGGTGCTCAGTTTTGTGGTGTGTATAAGCCCCAATATATAAACAGATGCCAGGATCAAACAAGGGATTTCTCCAGTTATATCAGGACATTCTGACAACTTGTCTGTGGCTGATTTCTCAGCTTGCTCCTGGTGAATGTAATTTGATTTTGTATTTCCTTCACTTGCATGAATTTCATATGTGTTTTGCGTATCTCTGCCGTTGCAAATGCACGTGTGCTCTGCAGCTGTGCAAAGCTGCCTCCAAAGCAAGATCAGAGGCTCTGAGCAGTGAGAAGTAGCAAAGAGAGATAGTGGTGGTATCTTATCATACTTAGGTCTTCAGTAGTATTTTATTGGTGCACTAGGCTTTGCTGGGTGCTCTACATGAAAAACAAGTTTCTCTAACAGTAACTTACAGCAGCAGAAACAGAGGCACTGGGTAGGAATGGGACTTGCTGGGTTCATGCAGCAGCTGGGTGCCTGCATAGCCCCGGAATTTAAGGCCAGTTAGCAGTCCTGCCTCTTGCTGACCTGTGTGTCCCTGGCAGACCTCTCTGGAGAGAAGCTTCTCTTGACCAGCAGCAAAGGCAAATCTCAGCAGGGTGGCAGAACTGCTGTCCTGAGAGAGCAGATGGTTGGGGTAGTGAGACCATAAGCATGAAACCAGACTGATCAAATAAGCTCTTTTAATGGACTTACGCTGTCAAAGCTGCTCAGTTTCTGTCTCTGGAAGAGCTGAAAAGAGCTTTGCAAAGGGCAGTGTTTGGTCTATGCTGGGGTGTAACTTCTTAAAGGCCACTCACAAGTGGCAGTGTAGCATCTTTTATGTATAAACACCTTCTGAAAAACAGAGAAGCTGTAAGGGAAAACCTCTCTGAACTGTCCTGTATTTCCCAGGAAATGTTTATAGGGTAAAGCAAGACCATTACAATGTATGAGGCTGGCTCGTGTGTTAAAAGCAGTTTAGTTACAGCAGTTAACAGTAGTGAGATCTGTGGCTTATTAATGCACCCCGCCTTTCAACAGTATATTACAGAGAACATGGGCCTGTGTGGCACTGGGTCATACTCAGGATTTAAATTTACCAGAACTATGAAACAGGTGAAAAAGGAAGAAATTAGGTTTATCCCTTCAACTGTTTCTGTTTCTACCTCCTAAATACCAGTTGTCACCCATGCCTGCTGTTGGGTCATAGATACTTTTCATGAGGCCTCAGTGGAAGGATGAACAGTCCATTTTATCCAGTTCATTTTAAGGTCTGGTTGCTCAGAGTTTCCCATTTTCTGGCAGTGTTACCAAATAATAAAACAGATCCTTGTTTTCCACCCTCATCCTCTGGACACTGGTGGCAAGAGATCAGACTACTTTTGATTGTGGTGGCAGAGCAGATTGAAAAGGATTAACTAGAGTGGTAGCTAGAGGTTTGGATTCTTTCCCAATATGCACCTTCTATGGACTGATGTCATTTCCAGAGCCAGCTGAATGTTTCTAGAACAAGCGGTGAATCTCCAGAGAAGAGGTGCTGCCTAACACAAGAAGGGGACTGTCCACACCCTGCCTCTTCAATTCAGCAGAAGAGGAGGAGGAAATATGGTGTACAAACCTATTTCTCTTTCTTTCCTTTGACTTTTCTTGTGAGAGATTTAATGTTTGTTGCAAAAACTCCCAGGCTGGAGATGGGATGTTGTGGGCCTTGCAGTCGCATAACATCTGAGGAGAGAGTTGAGCAAAGTCATGGTTCTTTTGTTACCACATGTGATTGTGCCTGAAGATTAGAAACAGCTCTCCCAGAATATTCACCCTGTGGAAATCAGCAGGGCTCATGCTCCCCACTGCACTCACAGACTAAAGCTGCTGTGGACCAATACGATCATCTTGCCTGCCTGTCTAATGCAAATTGGCAGCATTTCAGCAATGAATAGCAACTCGTTAATAAGTGGTGAGAGCTGGGAGGTAGTGGTGCTTCCAGATGTTAGAATCCATCCTGCATGGTGCAGCCCCTCCGGCTCTGTGTACGGTATCTCCAGTTTGCAGCAGGTAGTCTTGGGAGACCCGAAGGCTGGGCTGCGAGATGCAGATCCTACATGACTTATGTCTGGATCAAAAGGATGTTTAAAGATTTTCCTGTCGCTATTGACCAACTGGAAGCAGATCCGCAGGCCAGCGTGACTGCTCTGATATTGGGAATGCAGGGGATTAATGGGGATTCAGCAAGAGAATTGAACACATGTTGGTTATACATCTCTTGTCTTCCTTCACAACACCTAGTGGGTTTGTGACAAGGTAGCACTTGCTGCCTTTTAACTTGCTAACCCTGGACAAAGAGCTATTCTAATTAGCAAACCACTTCAGCGCCAGGGAGTCTTTTCATCTGTAGAGAAGAAAGTTTAATTTCATCTTTGTGGAAATTGGCTGCGCTTAGGAGGTAGGAGATAAATTGTGTTGGTGTTCAGCCTTATCCGATGCCTTCAGGCAATAACCCAGGTCTTAGCACTGGCTCAGGTAGCTGGAGAACCAGGACCTCCAGCCCGGCCAGCCCTTTGGCACTGATCGCTTTCCAGCCAGCCACGACTGCGTGCCTTTATTTGTTGCCTGCATCTTCAGCCTTTCAGAGATGCTATTGGTCAGTGATAGCTCTTGGTGTCAGAGCGATACTTGCTTGACCCCAGATACCAGAGGGAACGGAGCAGCCCCCGTCACTGTCATCATTGAAAACCTGACAGTTTTCCAAGGTGCCTGCTGCAGTTACGCATTCAGCTGCTCCCACACATCTCAAGTGGAATGCCCGATTCCCTCAGATTCACTTGCAAGTCTTGTGTGACTTGGCCATGCCAGCAGAAGACATTAATGGCAGAGATGAGAAAAAATGCAGATAGGTACCTGGCTGCCACCCTTGAGCTTTGAATTCCAGATCTGCTCCCATCTGTCAGGTCACAGAGCACGCTGGGACCCAGATGCTGTCTCCCTTGAGGAAAACAATGTAAGCAGCTGATTTTGTGAGTGCCATCTTGACATGGGCAGGTTTTGCAAATTAAAAACCCCTGTAGGGTGTCTTCCTTCTAGCGTGCTCCTCCATCCCTCTCCAGCTCTGGCAGCTCCAGTCAGGTCCAGCCCTTCCACACTGGAGGGGGGTTTGATCCAAGCTCTGTCAGATCAGCCACACTCCCAGGCTGGCCGCTCCATCCTGGCTTGGCTTCTGTCTGTCTCCTCAGCTCTTCTCTGCATCCCTTCCTGGGATGCATTCACATTGCTTCCCTTGGTCTCTGCAGCCTCTCCTCATCAATTAGAGGCTCTGCTCTCACCCCCTCTTCTGCTCGTGTTCCCCACCCATGTCCACTCTCCCCTGATGGATGCCAGCTTAGCTTTCAGAGAGGCCATACCTTAAAGCCAGGAGGCCTTGCAAGCTTTGTCTGCTCCCAAGCAGGGGAGGGGATCCTCTGGCCGGGGTCTCGTGTTGCTTGGCAACATATTTCTCTCTCCTCCGACAGTCATTTCCCCTCGCCGTGCCTGCTGATGCGCACACAACAAATGACAGCAATATTACAGCAGCAGTTGCTCCTGTCGCCGTTTGCTTATTATTTATGGTTATTGCCTTGAAAGGATTTGTAAACATTTCTTCACATCCTTCTTTGGCCAAAGTAGATATTCTTCCCTGCTTCTGTGGCACCCCTGCATAGTTAATGAATGGTCACTGCATTTCAGTGCGCGTGACATGCAGTCTTACTGGTGTCTTTATGAAGTGACTGCCGGTTCTGGCCGTTTCTGTGTTTCATCCCCAAATTGAGACATCCAAAGGTTTTGTGCTCAGAAGTGCAAAAATCCAATGTACGAGAGTGTGGCTGAACTGCCTCAGATTGTGGCTCTTGTTTTTAGGTTCACACAGATTTAACAAATTCTGCTCTGAATCCCCTTCTGTCCCTTTCAAAAAGACATTAAGGCTACCACTAAGATTTCAAAATGAAAATGTTCGTATGAACAGAGATAATGCAGACAGGTTTCTCCTGATGTCCAAGTCTCCCCCTTATCCATTTGCCTTTTCCACACCAACTACTTCCAGCTCATCTATCCAGTTTGCAATTGTGGATGTGCCAAGGAAGAAGTGCGACTTCACTTATCTCTTCTATAAAAGAGCACCGCAAGAACGCCGGAGCACGTCTGTGTGCTGGTCTTGCAATGAAAAGCCTGCTGAAGCCTTTCCTTACTCGATAACTTTTTGTCACTCAGGACAGATCTGGATAGCTTTGTCCATACTGCTGGCCAGTGCTGTGCGGCCAGATCTTCTACTGAGGCTTGAGTCAGCTCTAGATGGGTTTCATTCCATTTGTCAGCACGGAATGGTTCCCCAGCTCGGGACAAGCTCTGCCAGGCAGGGGAGAACTTTGTTTGATGTTGTAGGGGTGCTTTGCAGTGACAGATGGTTCTGTACATCTGCCATTGCCCTCTGCTGGGTTGTGCCAGAACTACTGGTGTGTGCCTGCCGCTATCTCAGCCAGAGGAAACCTTTCCATTTCCCGAGTAGAAGCCTCTCCTTTACTGTAAGAAATTACCTCTTTGGGAGCTAAGGCTGCCTGCACGGAGCTGGCTGGCAAACAAGACCAGTGGGCATGTTCCACAGGTGATTGTCAAGCAGTGTCAGCACAAGCAGCAGCACAGAAGCTCATCCAGAATAGGAATGTCCACCTCACTGAGGCATGAGGTGTGGAAAAGGATAAAGGCCATCTCCAATATACAGCAGAGTTTAAAAAGATGGGGCTGTAATTTTTTTTCTTATTCAGCTGCTCCTCTGACTGACCATAGAGCTGACTTTTCCGTGGATGTGTACGTGCAGGGTTGGTTTACTAGTTTGTGACTATAGTGTTTAGATTGTATATTGAGCTATTGTATGTATATTTGTGATCTGTAGGAACTGAATGCAGGGCTGGTTTCTGACTGCAGCTCTAAGGCACGTTGCCAGCTCTCCATCAGCCAGTCTAAAAGCAATTAGGACAGAAGTGATCTGCAGCAATGACCTACTGTCAGCCAGTTCTTTCCAGAATCTAGCAGCAGCCAGAAGAAAATCGTATTGTTTATGGGGTTTCATTTGTTTCTTTTACTCTGCACCCCTTCTAAGCATAGACTACTGCGTAGTCAAACAGGGAGATCCAAGAGTTTCCCAGCTCCACTTAGCAGTGGCTCTGCACCCCAGGCACATGCAGTACCTTACAAATCAGGGGGTTGGTGGAGCTCTGCAAAGTCATTTGGAGAGCACTTTGAAGTTCTTGAATAAGCATATCCCAGTTCGGGGGTAGTTTTGAGTCTTCAGCTTGCAAACCCCTCTGTGTGTTCTGATGGAAAAAGAAGTGGGGAAGGAGCATCAGATGATAGCATAACCTGGGAATGTTCCTACAGAGGCTGGCAGGAGTTAAACCAAGTAGCATGGGAGTGCAGTTAGTGTCTTCTTCCATCAGTCACCTTGTCCTGGTCACTGTCTCGATCAGCCAACATCCTTGTGCTGGTTGAATGGCCTTTCTCAACTCAATGAGAGGTGATATTGCAGAGTACAGCAAACTGCTGATAAATTAGCAGAGTTTGAGAGTAAAAGCCATTCTGTTTCCAGAATGGCCTTATTCCTCTGTGAACAATCCAAATGATTCTTGGTATAGTTCATTTAACCAGCTGCAAAACAGGGAATGTAGAAATAGGTGGCATTGACTTGGGACATTTATTTTTAGGTAACATTTGTGTTCCCTTTCTCAGCATAAGAACTACTTTCATCTTCTTCAGAGGCAGAGTTATAAATACCTTCCATTGAGATCCAGGGCCTCTGACACGAGCGTGTAGCACTTCTCCCTGCTGCGCATGGCAATCGCATTTCCTGCCATTCCACAGCACTCTCGCACCGCTCTGACAGAAAAAGACCCCTCAGCTCCTAAAATCCATTAGTTCTTTTCTGAGGAGGAAGGGGATGTTTATGGGAAACTGCACATTATGTGCTCTGTCGATAGAAAATGCAAAATGTCCCATTTCTGCCTATTGCCCAGCAGCATTACCCACTTCACTTCCTTGCATTTCAGCCTCCTGATTCATCTTTGTGCAATCAATGTGCAATCATGTGCAAACTGCTCCTGTCCCTGCTTTTCTTTGCTTACTGGTGCCGTACACAGTGCAGTCCTTGCCTGTGACACAGGCACCAGGACAACTCCAGAGTGACGACACTTTGTCAACATGTGTTGTAGAAAGAACCAAGCAGAAAAAAATTTCAAAATAAGTTAAAATTCAGCCTTTCTTGAAATAGTCTCCTTACTAAAAGCGCACAAGTGAAAAAGGACATTGTTCAGATCAGTGCAAAAAACAGGTATAACAACAAATTAATTGCTTTGTTTAATTCCTGCTTTTTGTAATTTTGAGCCTGCTTTATTGATTTCACAAACAATTTAAGGATGTAGTATTTGTGAGAAATTGTTTCTTTTCCAATGATAAATGGGGAGAAGAAAAAGGCAATTTATACAGGATAGAGAACGGGGTGCATTTTGTTTTGAGACACATCCCAGTATCAACACAAGTCCTGAATTCATGTCAGTTCCCCTTTATTTTAAACTTCATAGACAACTTGAAAACACTGTCTATAAGGGCTTTAGGGCAGTTCCTTTTCTTCCCCGTGATCCAAACCAATGGTAATATGACAACTTGCAGTGCTTATTTTTGGAGACCACCTGGCTTGTAAAGAGAAATGAATGAGGTAGCACTTCTGCCAATGTATGCACACTACCTTTTGAATGTGATGAGCTGGAAAGGTCCCTATATTGATTATTGTGTTTTGAAGAGCTGACAAGGCTTTACATCTAAACCAGCAAATAAATTACAGTGTTCCTTTGCTTTCCCTCTTTCACTTGACTGTTGTAGTTGCCAAGCACCTTGCAAGAATGAAGGGAAGCGAAAACTGGAATAATAAAAAAAGATACATGACTAAAGGAAAAAAAAAACAAGTAGTAGAACATGATCGAAATTAAACCATTGCCTGATATAACCTGGAACATGATTATCATTGGGTGTCAGGGTGTTGAACTGACCCTGCTTGAAAAGCACAAGAACCCCTGTCTTAGACTTAAAGGCCTTTGACTGTCACAGCAGCATTCATTCTCTAATTGAAGTCAATGATCTCATAGCCTTGGGGAGCTGACATGGGGCATAAATTTGCCACAGTTGTAGTTTATAAATGAGCATCACTATTTTACAGTGATAAGAGACCAAGGCCACTTGGCCTGCTCCCTTCCATTTAAAAGCAAAATGTTCATAATGCATAGAAAGCCTCATTGTTTGATGCTAATGGATGGTATCTCTTTCTGCTAACTGAAATATATTTGCCATCTTGGCACCAGACACCAGGAGTACTTTTCATGCTGTTTCCAGGCTCAGATTTTATTCCCTTGCTAATCTGAAGAGCTTCCCTTCAGTCAAGTGGGGCAGTCTGAGAAAATCCTCTCCTGCTAAAAACCTCTGAGCCTGTATTTAACATAGAACGAATTTCATGAATCAGAGTAGGAATTGGAAGGAAACTGCTGGAGACTAGAAGAGCCTCATAGTCTCTGCGTACACTGTAGGTGTGTTGCAAGACAGCTGGCCCAGGCTGGGGAGCCATGGACTGATAGTTCAATTTGCCACCACAGACCCTTGCTCAGCTCTTTCCAGGAGGAAGGTCACTGGGCACTTTCTTTGCCTCCCTTGCACTCTCTCTTCTGAAATAACCCACTGCACCACGCCTGAGGACCAATGAAACCAATTGCCAAGTACTGGCATTTTTTTTGGTGGTGAGTTGTTGGTACCTCAAGAGCTGCCCCAACGCACTCGTGATGCGGCTGTACGGCGATCTCTGAAGCATCTTTCAGTCATGGTCCTGATTTCTGCTCAAGCCTGTCTTCAGAAGCGTGCACAGCTGCAGGGGCACAGGTGAGGAGATGCCCCTTAGCCTACAGCTCTGCACGGGGCAAACCCAGGACCCTGTTCCTTGTTTGCTTGTGCCCGAGTCACTCATTTTGTGCCAACACGAGGGAGGTCTTAGACCCTCTCCCTTCATTAATATTGGCTGGTTTACCTGAAAGGGATAGGGCCTGTGCTTTCTAAAAATCAGCTTGTCCTCCAATGCCCTCTGGTGACGGGAACTAATTAGATGCCACTGCTATTACTGAATCCAGCTGCAAATCGCTAATGTTATTTTATTCCTATTAAATATTTTAGCCAAACACTGGTATTTATCATGACCTGAAATCTGCATTCACTGGTTTGAATATAAACCTCTCTCTGTAATTGCTACAGCGCTTCCTAGGAGTGGAAAAAATAAGCATGTTCTAGAGACACCCTAACTTTGGGAATCTCCAAATCTTATTAGGTTGATCCTTTAACTACTTTAGTGCTGATCCTTACTGCAGAGCATAATGCTTGTGTGTTGTTCGCATGTCCCCATGGCTGCAGAACTGCCTTGTGTCACCTTAACCTCTTGGGGTGGAAAAGTAGTGGCTCCAAATGACTTGTTGGGAAAACAGGTTGCTGAAGTAATCACAACCACTTGCAGATACCGGAGTGCAGCTTCTGTCCTCTGCCTGGCAGGGCTCGTGTGAGCGAAGGCACAAAACAGCTAGGAAGTAAGAGGAGGCCAAGGGGCAAGATGGGCCACTTGGTATTTCAAAGCCCATCTGCCCCATAAATGTGCAGATGCTTTTCAAAACTAGGCTTGATAGAAATGGCAACATGTGGCAGCTTATCCACTCTTTGTTTTGCAGTCTGACTTTACTGTCAGACCATCAAGAAGATAAGGAAGCAGGTAATAACACTGAAATATACAGCAACTGGTTGGTGGATGATAAATAACATTTTTAAATTAAAAATGCAAAAATACTGGAATAACTTTGATACAGCCGGTCAGATTTCCATTTTATGAGTGTAGTGAGCTTCTGAGCTTACTGGGATTTTTTCACTATTTCTCTTACTATTTTCAATCTCTCTTATTTAAAAAAAAAAAAAAAAAAAAAAAAGCCCCATAAAAATAACACCTAATTTTAATTTCAGAGCAAAATGCTCCAAGATGCTCACTTGCTGCTGCAGCGAGCTGCCAGAGACTGAGCACTTACAGCTTAGTTATTAACCTGGGATGAAGAGAGTTTGTCATTGGAGCTGCCAGCAGAGCCTTGATTGCTGAGGGGGATGGAGGCCCAAGTACAATTTGATAAGCTTTTTGGGCGTGCAGATCTGCAGCCATCAGGAGCTGCCTTCAGTGGCACCAAACATCTGTGCATTGCATTTACAGCCTCTCTGTGCCTGTAGCCAGTGAGGGTTGCTTCTTACTCCTTGCAGTCCTCCTGGTATTTGTGCAGTGGCCTTTCTGATGGTACACAGGACTCTTACCTCCACCCCTCAGAACAGCTTCCTTCCCTGCCAGCAGAGCCCTCACCCTGCTCCAAGGGCCATCAAGCCTGTTGCTTTGCATTTCATACATGAAATAACCTTTTGCTGTAGCCATGTATCTGTCCAACAAAACCACTGGGGCTTTAGGAATAAAGATGAGAGCTGGGAGTTTTATAGGCTTTCTTGAGGCAGGAGATCCATCTTAAAATTGAGTTGGGCAGAAGCAGGGAGCATGATATAAACCTGTACAGATTACCTCAGCCCTGTGCAATGGAAGTTAATCTTCTGGAAAAGATGGGTGTCTGTTCATTACAAGCAATTACCATCAGTCATAATCCTTCAAGGAAGTACACAGAGGATGACTCAGTTCATTGGATGAGTTATGCGCCAGTTTCCCTGAAGCGCTGGCCAGCAAAATGACCAAGGCTGGCCCTAAGCTTTCTGAACAGTAGAGTATCTGTCACTGCAGCATTGGGCTTAGCTTGTGGTAATGAGTGACCGATGGAATGGGGCTGACCAAGACAAAAGAGGCAGCAGGTGAAAACTCAACAGGGGTATGTATTTCCTGGAGTGTGCATCTGCCCACCCCACCTTCCTGCACTCTTTTGATACCTCTGCAGCCAGAGAAGCTCTGAGCTACTACCAATGCTTCAGATTTATGTAACTGAGGATCTTAATGCTTTACAAGTACTAATTTAGCTTCAAAACAGGTATGTGGATGGGATCCCACGTCTTCACATCTATGGCATGTGTGAGTTATGGAATGAAAGAAGGAGAGCAGCTTTACAGTGGGTGACAAGCATGTCCAGCTCAAGGCTTCAGTCAGGCTTGCAGGAGGGTTAGGCTCAGGCCTTTCAGAAGTGCCTACAAGTGGCTTACTCCTGTGCAAGCAGAAGCCAGTGACAGTAAGTAGACCTGAGCCAGGGCAAATTGTTACAGAAGGCATTGCCTGAAATAACTTGTAGCAGGCTCCTTAGGGGGTCTGTCACACAGCCAAGGATAGATCTTTCATCAAAGGAACATTTTGTCTGCCCCCAGGTGCAGTGATACTGCCAACCTGGCATTTCCAAGGAAGAAAGAGATTCAATATCTACACTTTTAATTGAGAGTTAACCCAAATTGTGAGTTATTTGGAGCACTGCCTCTATGCAGGTGGATGTGTGGATGTCCTTGCTAATATGAGCACCCTGAAAAGAGGTCTTATTTTGATGGCTTTACTGACAGAACTGTGTGGCTCCCCGTGCAAACTGATCAGAATGCAGACCTTCTGTCAGTGCTAGATGGGTGCATGGAGCATTCACTGCTACCTTGGCAGTGTACATTTGGAAGCACTGCTATTAAGAAAAATGTAGCAAGTACTTTCAGCAGTGTCTGAAAGCAAGTAGTGTGCAAAGCTGTTTCCACAGCAGTGGCTTTAATTTTCTGCCGTTGCAGGGCAGAGATGATCTGACTTTAACTGTGGGTTTGCACCATGTCAGAACAGCCCTGAGAATTTCCAAAGAAGGCTTGTGCGTATTGAAGGAAAAAAAAATTCTGGGAAAAACTCCACCCAAGAACGGTTGGTGTGAGGTAGTTGGCTCAAAGACCTTGCCTACCTCAGAGCTTGAGCAATAGAAGGGCCATAGTGGTCCCCACTAACATGTAACGAGTGAGTTTGTCAGTGCTGTAAGCTGAAGACCCAGCTGCTGGAGTCACGTGCACTGGCACCTTCAGAGGAGCATCAGTCCCCATACTCAGTGGCTGGTCCCAGAAGCGCATATGGTTCCCAGGAACGATGATTGGTACCAGATAGTGAATCCTGTTTTAGTGGAAAGCTGCACGTTAACACCTCACATCCCGCAGAGAGAACAGATTGCAAAATTGGAAGCAGACAGGATCCCATCTTGCTGTTAACAAGTGTCAGAAAGTTTCTGGTGAGAGTTCAGACGTGCTTTTTACAGCACAGAAGTCCAGCACGATTTGTGTGGACCAGCTCGGCTTCCTCTCAAGCTGGTACAGAAGCTCACACAACTGAAATCAAAGCCTCTGAGTGGCTTAACAAAGTGATACAAAATCAGGCAGCTGTGTGCATCACACGCACCAACAAGGGCTTTACAGTAAAATATCTCACGTGCCACTTCTTCAGAAATGAGATACTTTTAGCAGACTTGTCATAGCTTTAAAAATCCTCACTCAGTGCTGAAAATTAATCCTCACTTTCAGATGGATAAATAAATATTGGCACGAGCTGTGTACAAACAAACAAACAGCAAGATCCGAGAGTCCCTTTGGCCTTTTTCCTTTCCCAGAGGATTCTTCTGAAGCTCTGGAATTTAACTCTAGCAAACTGTCTATGGTGCTGCACTGCAGCCTCGTAACTCAGCCTTTGAGCAACAGGCAGGTGATGTGCAGAAAAAGGGTCACCTGCAAAGCTGGAAGTTGGGAATAAAAATGGGCACGTGTTTTTTCCTTCTTTTTAGCTCTCTGTTTTAATAATGGCTTGTTTTTTACAGATGAGTTGAATGCAGGGCTAGGTAGATGTTTCACAGGAGTATCTTTGGCTTTGTAGCACCCTAAGAGGCCAGGTAAATGGCTATGTCTCATCTGTATGTATGCTGTCTGTGACACGCAGAGACATTTGAGACATCAGTCATGCTTGTAGGACTGAAGGAGCTTGAGGGATAAGTTTGTATGTCACAAATCAGTGCTAAACAGCTGAGATGAGGAAAACAAGATAGTTTCAGCTGAAAAGAGATTTTTAAACTTTTGTGAGAGTTTTCCTAGCAGGTTCAAGGCTCCAGTGGGGGGAAATGAAGAGTTCTGACAGGCAGAGTACTTTTCCATAACCATGTATCAAACTTGTCTGCCGTAAGACCCCTAAGCCACAGCTGTGATCTGTGAGTGGTTCTTCCTTAAGTGCTAGACACTGGCTTGGGTTGGTATAATATTTACATACATTTTGCTCTTTGCTATTTTTCTGATTATCTCAGTGCATCCTTAAGGTAATAGAGGGCAAACTCACCCACTGATATGCTACCCCTGTCTCTGCAGACACCTGATATCATGCTCAGTGATGTGCATGAGAGCACAGCTATCTTTCTAATCCCTAATCTCTCCAGCCACAAAGGAGACCAGCAGTGGCCAGAAGGATTCCAGCCACCTTTCACTGTGCTACCATTCAGGGGCTTGCAAAGGTTGCAAGATTGACAGGCTTGCAAATGGTACCTCTCTGGAAAGCTAATATAATACTATTTTGTGAGAGAAAATACCAAGTATCAAACCCCCACTCGGTGGAATTACATGAGAAACCACTATGTGGAGCCAGCCACTAATTATTTGGTTGATGAGGAAACTGGATTCAAGCAGTCTTGTTACCAAAATTTCAGGTGCATGTGCTCGCCCATTGCCTTTTGCTTTGCCTCTCTCAAAACTCTAGATATGAGACAATTTGCTGCAATGTAAATCAAATGCATAAACCCATCTGTGAACTTGGTAAAGTGATGCTGTGGAGACAGACACATCCCTTCCCCATCTTTGGGAGAGAATTCTCCATCAGGTTTCTGCAGTCTGTGTGTAGCTTCCTCCTGCTTCTGTTTCTATCTACCTTATTCCTTGTTTTGCTCCCAACTAGTCTAACCTCTTGTGGCCTGTGAAAGAGTTCTACAAGCTTCCCAGACTAAAGAGAAAGAGACTGCAGCCTGACAACATGCTGTGGTTCGTGTACGTCATCTGGAGGATGCAGAGCCTCTTCAGCCACTTGATTAGGATGGAATTTGATTTAGAAAACAGAATAGCTTCTAGATAATGCATGCATTCATAATGCTGTGAAATATAAACTTCTCCAATCTTAGGCAGGAGAGGTAATTTCAAATGTTAGGGAAGGGGACAGTAAGAAACACACACACACCAAGGAAACCTTACCTGTTACACAAGACTTCCCCTACTGATGAACCACAATGAGAATTTATGGACTGCAAGTTCAAACTCAGCTTTGCTCTGGAACTGTCCTCACCATTCACTCCATGACTTAGTGTGTGAACACTTCTCTGTTTCCAACACCGAGTTTAGAGGGTTTGTTACAGGCAGGCAAATGGCTGAGATATAACAAGGTGTAGGTACTTTTCTTGGACAGAAACTCAAGGAAATAAGAATCTCAAGAGTAACTCTTCTTTTTGTGAGATTTATCTACCTTATTCCTCCACTATCTCCAAGGACAGAGAGAACTGAAATACAGAAGATAAGAATTCTGATGCGTTCAGTAACCATCTCAGGTTAATTATTTGATGCATGCAGCAGGAAGCCATAGAGAAAAGTTGCATATTGTTGGTAGTAGGAACCATGGGCCATCTTCGCAGGAGTGTCACTTAAACACAGTTATCTTTTGTAGAGCACTCAGTTGCAGAGAGAGGTCTTATGTCAATGAGCAGCCAGGAAGAATGGTGTGTGGCTCTAAGCAGTTTGAGCAACCTGGTCTAGTGGGAGGTGTCCCTGCCTCTGGTGGGGTGGGGGTGTGTAACTAGATGATCTTTAAGGTCCCTTCCAACACAATCCTTTCTATGAGGCACAGAGTCTCTACCCTGCAGTCTATTCTTTGATGTAGTCCGAGTGTAGCTTGTGCGTGCTAATTTTGAGACCACAGGAGCATAGCTAAGAGTCACTGAGATACTTTTAGTTATATTAATTAGGGGTCTTATGAATTTATTAGAATGATACTGCTCTTCCAAATGGAAATGCAGAGGAAGTAAAGGAGCAGAGATTGCATGTCCAACCTCAACACATTATTTTTTGTGTTTTGCTGCTCTCTTTCATTTCACTTGCTGCTGGAGTGAGCTCAGAGAAGGGCAACGAAGCTGGTGAAGGGTCTGGAGAACAAGTGCTATGAGGAGAGGTTGAGGGAATTGGGATTGTTTGGTTTAGAGAAGAGGAGGCTCAGGAGAGACCTTATTGCTCTCTACAACTACCTGAAAGGAGGTTGTAGTGAGGTGGGTGCAGTCTCTTCTCTCAAGTAAGTAATGACAGGACTAGAGGAAGTGGCCCAAAGTTGCATCAGGGGATGTTTAGATATTAGGAAGAATATATTTACTGAAAGAGTAGTCAGGTGCTGGAACAGGCTGTCCAGGGAGGTGGTGAAGTCACCATCCCTGAATGGATTCAAAGAAAGGTAAATGAGGCACTTCAGGACATGCTCTAGTGGGATGGTGAGGTGGCGGGTTTTTGTGTAATGTTTTGGGGGTTTTTTGGGGGGTTGGTTGGATGCAGTGATCTTAGAGGTGTTTTCCAACCATGACAATTCTGTGATTCTATGATCACTTGCTTGTTTTCAAAGGATCCATACCACAGTTAGGGTAATGCAGACAGATTTAGGCTTTTTTTTTTTTTTTCCTCCCAGAGGTTGGCATTAAATAATAGGTGAGGTGAGGGATTGCATAAACAATAATAAGATTAGACTGTTGGGAGCAGAGTTAGGATTTAAGGTGGCCAAGGCAGCATCACTCCCCTGCTTAGAATACAGTAAGAGGCAACCAGCTCCTAGCAGCTGAAACAAACCTGAACAATGCTTAATGATGTGAAGACATACTGTGAGTCCCAACATGTCTGCTAGTCTGTTTAGATAGTTAAGAAAGCAGAACACCAGCCTAGAGGTGCCTCTGCAGTCTGCCAGAACAAGTGAAGAAGTCTAAACTGGTGAGACCTCTAAATGCTGCAGCCTCCTAAGTGTTTGCTTGGGATCTCTCCTGTGGTGGGCACGTTGGCTGAACCAAACTGTTTGCAGCTGGTCGTCACTTTTCTGCTCCACAGGGGATGCTTGGGAATAGCTCAGCAGATGGCTGAGCCATCCTGCAGCAGCCTGTCTGGGGGAAATGGCTCGATGGTAATTTTTTTCCATACTTCTTCATACCCACCATGAAATGCTAGAGCAATGTGTTTGCCATCATGTTCATTTAGCATTGCTATGCTGTCCTTACAGCTGCATTTGACATTAACAGGAATGATGCTTTCAACGTTTGAAATGCTGTGTAATGCTAAGAACTCTTGACAATGATCCAGTACTTGATATTTACCAGACACTTTGTTTCAGCCTCTGTCTCTGAGTTCTCCTACTTTAGACATGATAACATGCCTAGTGACAACACTGTGCTGAAAAAAAAAAGTTTATTAATGTGTAAGGAAGCTGGGTGCCATGGAGGGAGAAGAGCAGAAGCTCTCCTGAGCATTACCCTCATATGCAGTGGAGGACAGTGAATAGGCTAAGGAAGGCCTGAGGCTGTATGTGGAGCAAACAGGGCCAAAGGCAGCAGTGTAATCCTACAGCAGGGCACAGGCCCTCTGGAAAAAGAGTGTGTGGTTAAAGGCAGAGAGCTTGTACACAGAGCGGGGCATGTTGCCATTGGAGGGTGTATGTCTTATATTTGGAGAACTTGGAACCTTAACGTGTTCACTGTGTGATTTTGGGCAAAAGGTAGGGGAAGCAGGCGTGCTTTTAGCATAAATGCTGCTGGCCCACACCCCGATGAGCTTCTGCAGCTGAGTACCCACCACACTAGATGGTGAAAGGTCCTTTTGATCAGCACTTTCTTGTTTGTGTGTGTAGGTCACAGCAGTGCCCATTTCCTTCCTTTCTGTTGTACTGCCTGAACACTCCCCTCTTAGTGAAAAGGGTACCTACCATGCATTCCAGATCCACAGCCTCATCTCCTTTCTGCTCACCAGACATGTTAACAGCTTAAGCACATCACCTTTAACTTCCAGTGCTACATGTGCACTGAATATTAATTGATCTCTTCAGAGCCCCCGTTAGTGAAACAGACTGGAAGCATCATGTAGGGGCTCCCGTTGTGCTCAAGTTTAGTATTGCTGTGCTTGAGCACAGTAAACCTGCAGATCTGAGGAAGACAGTAGCTATGCCTTGTTCTCGTGACTCAGTTGCCTTTTGGCGAGTTGATAGCAGAATTTTAAGTATATGGGCTTTAAACTACAAACCCTCTCCCTTAAACATCAAAACTGACAGTGCCTCAGTTAAATTAACGACCCATGTAATACAGAAGCAAGCCCTTCTGTCTGCTCAAGCTTTCTGTACATTTCAAATCCTCTCCAAGGCTCTTGAGATTAATATTTTATAAGGTCTTATGTCAATTAGGTCAAATACCAACCTCATTATTCTGCTGTTTCAAGATTTCCAAACTCTTTCTGCAGATACACCTCATTATTTGGTTTGACTAAGCTGTAGCTGTCCTGTTTTCCTGGTGGGATGATGTCCCTGACTTCAGCGGTACTGCCTGGCAGCAGTGGCTGACTCAGCACAGACTCACTGAACGCTTTGTTTGGGTGGGAAGGGATGCCAGGAGGTCTCTAACCTGCTGCTCATGGCAGGGCCAGCTTTGAGATCCGCTCAGACTGCTCAGGGCTTTATCTGGTCAGTCTTTAAATGCCCCCAAGGACAGAGACTGCACAACCTCTCTGGGCAGCCTGCTACACTGCTCGGCTGTCCTGATGGGGAGAAAGTTTCTCCTTATGTCTGAACTTATCTTGTTTTTTATAATGCCCCTTGCCACCTGTCCTCCCGCCACTCTCAAGAGCCTCTTTTCTCAGTAGTGCTGCTGTAAGTGCTGGTGGGCGGGCTGCTGCTGGGTCTCCCTGAAGCCACCTCCTCTTCAGGCTGAACAAGCCCTGTTCCCTCAGTCTCACCTTGCAGAGCACATGCTCCAGCACCCGACTGTCTGGGTCATCTCTGGTGGGATGAAGGAGGTACTTCCTGCACTCCCAAGAGAGCCGTCTGGAAGACCTAGAAACACTCTGACTTTGCTTTAATGTGATTCCTGCAGTGATTGTCAAGCTGTGATGGAGAGCGAGGTCCCTGCAGCACATTGAGGAATGCAGTGATAGAGCAGTGCCCCCACGTCCCCTGCATCACAAATTGCACCCACTGCTTGGGGGTGTCAGCCTTTGTGCAAAACTGAAATCCAAGAGCCCATGTGTCTTGGCAGCTACATCCCTCACATCAAGAGCTGTGGGTAAGACTGGTTCTTGGTATGGGGAGGGAGAAGTGCAACTCAAATACTGGGTTTGGTTTTGGGCCCCTCATTACAAGAAAGACATTATGGCCCTGGAGCGTGTGAAGAGAAGGGCAGTGAAGCTGGTGAAAGGTCCAGAGAACAAGTCTTATGAGGAGGAACTGAGGTTGGAGAAAGAGGCTCAGGGGAGACTATCACTCTCTCCAGCTCCCTGATAGGAGGATGTAGTGCGGTGGGGGTCAGTCTGTTCTTCCAGGTAACAAGTGATAGGATGAGAGGAAACGGCCTCGGGTTGTGCCGGGGGAGGTTTAGGTTGAACACTGGGAAAACTTCTTCACCGAAAGTGTTGTCCAGGCCTGGCCCAGGCTGCCCAGGGAGGTGGTGGAGTCAGCATCCCTGGCGGGTGTGGAGCTCACAAAGCTGTGGAGATGTGGTGCCGAGGGGTAGGGTTAGTGGCACGATTGGCAGTACTGGGTTAACGGTTGGGCTCGACGATCGGAAAGTCTTTTCCACCTGAAACGATTTTATGGCTCAAAGTATCGTTGGGGGTAGGGAGGCAAGGTCCGCTTTGAGATCAACGGTGGAAGTGCCGGTGGGAGCAGCAGTCCGAGATGCTGCGCCATCCCCGGCCGGGACGCGGTGCCCCGGCTGGGATCCTCCTGCTGCTCGCGCCACTTCAGGAACGTTCCTCAGCAAGACCTGAATGACTTCCTCGAGCGCTCGCTCGAGCGCCCTGTGTATCCCCCTCGATGCGGGTCTCGCACGCGCGTGCGGTGGGGAGATCCGCGCTCCCCACCCTGCCCGGGGGTGACTCTGGGCGGCCGACACGCGCCCGGACCCTCCGCCGCCGTGCAGCGGGCGCCTGAGCCACACCCACGTGCAGCCCCGCCCCTCCCTGCCCGCGAGGGGGCGGGGCTCTGGGGAGGCACCTCCCTCGGAGGCGGGGCGGGAGGCGGGGCGGCGCGCGCGCGCCCGCCCGAGTTCCCGCGGCTGAGCCCCGCCCGCTGCTGCTGCCGCCGCCATGGACAGCGACGAGGAGACGCTGGAGGAGACCGTCGAAGGTACCTTCCCGGGGCCTGGGAGGCGGGGGCCGGTACCGGCGCCGACGGTTAAGGCACGAAGAAAGGGAGTCGGCCCCGCGGGCGCCCTGCGGTGCCGGGGACCATGGGGGAAGGGGAGAGTGTGGGCGAGGACCAGCGGCGGCCCGAGAGGGGCGCCCGGGGCCGGCGGCAGCGCATGACATCAGCGGGCTTATGCAACGGCCGTGCTGCCGGAGCCCCCGCCGCGCACGTGGCGGTGTGTGACCGGGACCGGGGGGTGCTGCCGGAGCCGGGCCTGGCACCGCTACGGGGCGGCTGCCGGCGCTGCTCCGGCTGCGGCGGGGCCGGGCGGGTCGGGCTTAGGGAGCCGGTACCAGCCCCACGCCGTTGGCGTAGCTCGACTGCCGCCCGCAGCGGAGCGCTCCGGCCGCTGCAGCGCCAGCCCGACCGTGAGGCGCCGGCCCCGGAGCTGCTGGTGACGTCGTGAATGGCAAAAAGAAGAAGAAAAAAAAAATTATTTACATATTTTGCCGTGGCTGCTGTGCCCCCGGTGCAGCCGGCGCCCCTGTGCGCGGCGGGCCCGGTGCCCGCCCGTGTGCTTGGGGGGCAGCCGCCCCCCCTCCCGCGGCGCTGGGCTGCCCCTGCCCCTCCGCAGCTGCCGTGCGGGCTCCAGGCCGCGTACCGTCAGCAGCCGTGTCCTTTAGAATCAGAGAGGATCAGAGTCAGAGAATCATTTTGGCTGGAGAAGACCTTTCAAATCACCGAGTCCAGCCATAATGCCAGGTATAAGGATTTTTAGTAGCCTAACCATGAATCTCTTCAGTTGTTCCGTGAAACTACTCCTTTTGATGGTATTCAAGGGTTAATATTCGTTTATTCCTAAGAAGATGCAAATAGAACACTGAAAATAATGTAAAAAAATAGCTTTAAATCAATATGCTTAGAAGTGATTACTGAAATGTCCTGGCTGTGAGCAGGGTGGCAATGCTTGTGGAAGAGGAATCCTTCCTCCTGGAACTCACCTGGCTCCTTCAGAGGTGGTTGGTGTGCCGGGGTGTACCTGTCCTTGGTTAACGCGCTCTAGCAGTGAGGGGCAGCCACTCTTGGAGGTGGCAGTTACAGTAGTGCAAGTGGAAAAGGGAAAAGGAAAGGGCAGCTGGAGGGAGGAACTTCTCACGTACATGGGCAGCAGAGCCGGAGTCGAGCCACCCATATCAGAGTGGGAAGGCCCATCTCATAGGCCATAGGCACCCCTTTTGTGCTGGCCTTTTACAAGTGGAGAACGAACCCTTTAAGTGTTTCCAAACAGAGGCCCACGCCTCTGGAAAGCATCACTAATGGAAAAGGTGGCACAAAGTGATGCAACTCAACTACACCCTACAGTCCTGTCAGTGTTTGCCTCGTGCAGCTCTCAAGCAGAGCTGCGCGTGAAAGCGTCTGCTCCCCAAAGGCTCCTCGCGGGGCAGAAGGAGCAGCTCTGGATTTTCAGCTGGTGGGACTAAGCACACAAAGTAAGGAGCTGCCAGTGACAAGATGCAGGTGATTCTTGTCGTTGGGTGGTGGGCTGTTGGTGTCTTTGGCAGGAGGGTTAGGCCTCTCGGCGCGGTTCTCCGAAGAAGACGCTGAGCCTGGCAGCTCAGTCTAACAGCAGATGTGAGCTAAGCAGCTGCTGCTGGGATCTGGATTTATTGTCTAGGTATGTGGTAATGGAGCCAGAGAGAAGCTTTGTTGTGTAAAACGTTGTTGTGAAGAAAGTGAGATTCTTCCAAGGCAGGGTGCTCCTGCTCCTGAAATCTGTGGATTACAGTTGTGTCTTGGGCAGAAGGTGATGGTTTTGATCCACAGGTAATATGTTCTGCCATATCGTGGATTGCTTAGTGTTTCTGCAGGCTGAGGAGAAGAGGTTTTTAAGAGTATGTTATTCAGCAGTGTATATGAAAGTATGTGTTTGAGTGACACAGAAGCAGGGTGCTGTCTGGGGGTGAATAGGATGGCTGTGGGTTTTTGCATATACCCAAAGGAAGTAGAAATACAACAGAATTTTTTTTTTATATTATTCTTGTTTTCTGGTGGAGGGAGGAGGGCTTGGTTTATTATGGTTATTTCTAAAACATCCATCTTGCATTTTTGTGGCCAGAGTCTTTTATTGATGGTGCGTGTTGTATGTTTTCTGTCAAGCAGTGGTAATGCTGACAGTAAAGGGCTTTTATCTGTGGTTGTATGCTTCGGTGTTTTTGGTAAGCAGCTCTGTTACGCTGCATTGTGAACTAGCCCCTATCAGTGTAATTGCTTTGATGGAAAAGCCTGAGCTTAAGAGGAGATCTTGGAGAGCCTTAAAGAAGTAACAAAGGTGAGGTTTTACATTAACCTGAAGGTATATTTGGACATTTTAAGCTTGTTTTCACAAATGTAGGAGAGGTGAGAAAGGGAGGTAGAACTCTCTGCTCCCAGTGAAATAATGAGGATTTTTTCCATTGACTTCATCTGGAACAGAATGAGAGCCCGAGGCCGCAGCCATACAGGAAAAGTTGCATCTATGTAATTAAACTTGAAATTGCTTCCCCCCCTCCATTGACTAAGAGTGACTGAGTGTCTCTTGTTTTGTTGAGGAGGGGGAGATTTTATTTTTTAGTGGTGGAAAATATTAGAAGAATTTGATTCTTTGTACTACGGCTGAGATTAAGACTCTGTTTAGAGGCCATTGGATCAAAGCTGACTGTTTAAATCTCCGGGATAGCCTGTATCCTACTGTGGAAAGATCCTGGCACACGTGCTGTGTCTAAGCACCCCAGCTTTTGTGTTGGGCTTTGCATTCCAGCAAAGTCTTGACAAAACCGAATAGTCACAGAGAACAAAGTTGCAAGTTTTGTTGTTTTTGTTTTAACGGTGTAATGTATCAATACTGTCAGTATATATTTATGGTTTTTATCCACGTGTTTTATCAAGGTTTTGCTCTGATAGTGAGTGTTTAGGGTTTCTTAACTTAGACCAGTGTGCCCTTCCCATACTGATACAACTGAAGCCTTTAATTCAAACCTTAAATGTTGACAAGCTGGTTTTATTATAAAAGAAGTGTTCACATCAGAAATTTCATTGACCTTTTAGTTAAAATGACGTAACTGCTATAACTTTTTTTTTTTAACACCACCTTTCTAGGTGCATTTCTGTACTCCATGTAACAAGTGCAGGAGGTGGGTATTAAACCTGCATGGCCTTACTTGGTTACTTGGAGGAACATTCACTTAGAGGAAGGAAAAAAAGAGCTATCTTTTCCTCTCTCCTTTTTTTTTTTTAATGAAATTTTACTTTGAGATAGACACCAGTTTGGAAATATATCTTGACAAAGTATCCTGTGCTACATGACATTCTTCTGTCAATCATTCTGGTATTAAAAGACTAGGGCAGGTCATGTGCCTCACAGGAGAGGACTTCTTAACCAGGTGCTGCTCCCTATCCTTACTATGCCCTCTCTGATGTCCCTGCAGGCCTGTGAAGTGTCTTAAGGAAGCAGTAGCTTAGGGTGATGTGAGAAGAAAACATGGGCATGTGTGTGCCCTCTGGGTACCTTTGTCCTCATAGAACCCTGAGGGCCTTTTGCAAATGGGGCATGAATAGATGGACTTCTGAAGCTACACGAGTGTCTGGCTTCTCCCACTGTGGTCTGCACAACTTGTGTTCTCTCTGGGTGCAGAACTGAAGGTTTGGTAGTAGCACAGTGCCTCTTGTTGCCTCTGTGGCCCTGGGCTGTAATTGCTCCCCCTCTCACTGGAGTTGCTTTGGCCTTTCCATCTGTGTGTTGAACCTTTTCCATTTAGGGCAGATTTGGTCAGCTTGGTCCAAAGCCTGTAGCAGCGGATACGTGAGCTGTCTCATCTCTAATAGGCTTTGTGTGCCTCACCAAGAGACTCGGGGGGGATCAGAGGTCAGTGTTTATTTAGAAATGTAGAAGAACGTAAATATATCTTGGCACAGGTAAACAAAGCAATAACAGTTGTTTAAAACACTCTTGTTCATTTTCTTTTGGCTTTGGAGAGGCAGATAGAGATGCAGTAGGAGCCTTATTATGCTTTAACTTAATCAGAGCTGGCCTGTTGCAGTCTGTAAAATGCAGACCCTCGCAGGTGACGATCCAAGTGTGTCTGTCATCCCTCTGCTTTCCTCACGTGCAACACCTGTAATGGGGAAAACCAGCGTGGCTAGGAAAGGGAATGGGATGGGTGAATGTAATTCACAGCAGAAAGGCACTGGAGAGCAGCGTTTAAAATATGAAATAGCAAGTTGACTGATGTAAGGGCATAGTGTTGCATGCTTTTATTTCCTTCAATTCCTGTGGATACAGCTACGAGAAGGAACACCCACATTGTTGTAAGATTTGGTCTTTTTTTTTTTCTTTTCTTTTCTTTTGATAAATACATAGCTTTTCTTAGTGGCTTGAAGTTTAATTCTATTCTGTTCACACCAGGAAATACATACTTTATATCAAAAATTATTAGATTTCTAAAGATGCATATTAACAGAAGTTAGAGTAGCAGGAACTTTGTTTCTTTTAGAAACGTGTCGTCTTGCTTACTCTTCTTTCTGCTGCCTCTTATCCCTTCTCTTTTATCCTGACCCTTTTAATTTTTTATTTCAAGCAAAGTGTGTTACACAAGTACAGACTTCAGTTGTACTGAATCTCTAATCACTGTTCCCAGCAGAAATGTTTGGATGCGGGTTACTGTTTTGTACCAGGGAGCTACTGCATTTCAAGCATCTACATCATCAGAACAGGTTTGCAATTTTATATAATGTTTAATGTCGTCTTTTGCTCTCTGTCTGGATTTTGTTTCAGGGCATCTAGATGATGATGGGTTGCCACATGGATTCTGTACTGTCACCTATTCATCAACTGACAGATTTGAGGGGAACTTTGTACATGGAGAAAAGAATGGCCGTGGCAAGTTCTTCTTTTTTGATGGAAGGTAGGCACTCTGAGCTTTCTTCAGTATTCTGCCTCCTGCTTTCAGCCATACAAAATTAATCTGCATTGATTGTGTGCTGCTGGGTTTCTGGGTAAGCTTTCTCATTAAAAACTGTAGCTGGAAGGTTTTCTCTAGTGCTGCTGGAGCTATACCTTCGTGGGTTTGGGGGCTTTGTATGTGATATGGTGCCTGAGGTCGTTTCCTGGTGGGAGAATGCAGTGCTGCGAGCTGTTTTATACTGTAAAGTTGTGAACTAATTAGAGACCGTAAGAACTTGGATGTGGTCAGAGCGATAGGAAACCCGTGCTGGAAATGACTTGGACTACAATGTTTAAGTCCATAACTGCAGGTGGAGTTCTGTTTGTCTTATAGCCCTATACAAAGACTGCAGTTGGACGGGGAGCTTCCTGTGCCAGACCTCTCACAGGCGTAGGACCTTGGCAGAGGCCTCTGCTTGGTCCTGGAAATAATGTAGTGGTTAAAGGGATGAGTTAAATATGGGTTTGTTCTCAGTGCTGTCTAATCCCCCGCAAGTTGCTTGTAGCCTGATTTGTTTTTGGAGAATCCCCTATCTTTTCCCCTCTCTTCCCTGGGAATTGCGACAGTGGAATTGGGCTTGTCTGTGCCTATGCATGTGTTTACTTCTCAGGTCTTCTCTATGAACACCTTGTACGTCTTCCCCCAACTGCAGCATTTCTCTCTGCAGTTGCTCAGAACTTCCTCCAAAGGAGCAGCAGATGTATAAAATGACACGATTCTTCATGGTTTTGCAGCTGTTGGTGGCACTATGAATAGCAGCCGTTAAACTGATAGTCGTGCCGGGTCTACTCTCCTCCTGCTCAGTGAACTTCTGAGCAGGAGCAGAGGTATTGTGCTGTCTCAGTGAGTCAGCTCCTTGTCTGTCCTTGCCTTTGCAATTGCTTCATACTGGGGATTGTGGGGTTTTTTCACTGGAAAGATAATATATTTATTCAGTTATGCAGAAACCGATCAGGCCTCTAAGCTTGGATGGAGAAAAGTCCCCGCTGTTGGTAATGGGCTTATTTAATCTTGTGTGAGTAACTGAAAATCGGTACTGCCCAGCAGCTGACCTCTCTGAAATAGCCTTTTTTTTTTTTTTTTTTTTTTTAAGTTGGCACACAGTGTCTCTGTGGACACATGTACATAATACTTCTGTGCTGGTTGATGATCTCAGCAGAGCAGTTGCTGATTGTACAGTCAGAGAAGCTGACCCACTATTTTGTTTGTAGGGCTGCTCCTCCAAGTAATCCAAGGTGCAGACAGTGCTCTGTGGGAAAACTCTGACTGCTGCTGCTGAGCCATTTCTGTACCACTTCAGTGTTGACAACTCTTCTTTTAAAAAAAATACAGATCATTTGTAACCCTTTAAAAAAAAAAAAAAAAAAATAGTTGGCTCCTGTATGACTGCAGGAACTAGCAGGATGAAACTATGCAAAAATAGGCTGTAAAGTGCCTTTGGAAAATAGGATACTTTTATGAACTGCCCTAAGCTTACTTTACTTGAGCTAAAACAGCCCTAAGGGAGCAGTAGCTCCACTTACCAAAGATGTTGCAATTTGCCCAGCTAGTGAGTTGCTCTCTGATGGATGGTTCAGGTGTTGTGACATGTTACTGGAAGAATGACATGGCATAAAACAGGACGTGCTGTTTCCATTAAGTGTGCCATGGGCAAGGCTGAGTGTTTATGAAGAGAAGTGAATCCCAAACACCTCTCCCCTTAGGGTATCGTGTGCTTCAGTGCCGCAGGGCAGCTGGTTTCAGCATTCCTGGAGCTGTTTTCCTCACAGGCTGCTGGTGAAGGCTGATGGCTGAACTGCTGTAGGTCTGTTGTTTGGGAATAGCCAAGTCCTGTCAGAGGCTGGACTGGCAGCAGTGTTAAGTGTTGTTTTTTTATAGTGTTGGGAAATGGGATTGCCTGCCTGCCTTGTTTGCCTCAGTGAGAACTTTTCCCTTTACTGGAATAGCTGCTACCTTCCTGTTGATTATTTAAGGGAGTGGAAGCCTGGAATGAAATACCAGTTGGTTTTTTCCTCACCCTTCAAAAATGTAATAAACCCCAACATATTATTTTGGAGAGGAAAGTTTCACCTCTGGCATACTCCCTGTTTTGGGTCACGTACTGGAGCTTTCACTGGTGCTGGCGCTTGAGGGAGTGCCCTTCCCAAACCACTCTGTGCAGTATCTGGGAGCACGAGAGCTGTGTTTGGCACAGGGCTGCAGCCACCGCTCTCCCGTTTCTGGAAATGGCTGTAAACAGGCATCTCCCAAAACGCAGCAGAGAGCACTTAGTTTTAAGGAAAAGTGTTGAGTGTTCCCATATAGAAGGAGAGGTGGTGATCAGGGAGTGAGGGATGAATGGATCAGGGTCTGTCAATGTAACTGAACACACCTGGAAGGGTATTGCAGTATTTCCTCCCCTACTGCCCCCAGCTCTTATCACTGGTCAGTTTTTTAGGTAGTGGATATCCTAGATCCTCTCTAGGCCTGGTGGATAATGGGAAGATGGTACATCTGATAAACCTTGACTTTTACATTATCACAAATGTGATAATCTGAGAAGGGAACCAGATAAATATAGGCTAGCTTAGGGTTTAACAGGATTTTGTTTATGCAAGACACTAGCTGTTTATTGCTCCTTGTGCTGGTCAGGTCATAGTTCCTGTATTGTGTCTGGCTGCAGACACTGTACTGGGAGAGCTTAAAAAGGGGGAAAGAGAAGTGGGGTCTGGGGTGGAAGTAAACTGAAAAGACATTTTAGCAAACCCAACTTTTTAGGAAAGTTTGAAAGACATGGAATTTCTTCTTTGGGTATCTTTCTTTTTGACTTAGATGATATGAGAGTAGAGAGATGAGGATGATTTGAACATTGCTTGGAATTTAATACGAGACAAAACCTAGAGATTTGACTTACAGGAAAATAATTGGTTTTTTTCCAGTGCTGAAGCACTTTCATAGTTTAGCAACCTGTGAACTTCAACTAATATCATTAAAGGTAACAGGACAGTTCTTTGGTCTGTCGCTGAGGGTAGCAGCTTCTTTCAAAGAGCAATGCTATGTGTGGACTCTTGTGTAGTGCCAACTACAACGATCTGTGATAAACTAGAGGAGAAAATGGCATTGTTTGTAGCCAAGGAAGCGCACAGATTTCTGGTGGTTCCCTCATTTGCTCTGCTCCTTCCTGGTGCTGTAGCTGTCTGTGCAACTCTGTAGCAACCTGGATTGAGAAATTCATCTGATTGATAAGTAAACCAGCTTTCCTGCCCCTTCCTGCTCTACATCTGCTTTCTGTTGAGGCTTTTACTGTAGTTTGTTTTCATATTGAAACCTCAACCAGCTTGCCAAAGTTACGTAAAAACAGAGCGAAGCTTTAAAAACCAGAAAGCTAATTCTGAGAGAACATTCTTTCTGCAACTCTTGAAAAATCTGTTTTGTAAAGTTCTGTAAAACATGTAGAGTCATGTGCTCCCAGACCTGTTTGGGCTCATGCCTCAGACACCTGCATCAGAAAAGCATTGTGCAGTGCAGTATGTGTACTGCAGCTGGCTGCTAGCTAAATATGCTGGGGTGAAAGCTAAACCATTTGTATCTCCTTACACTAGTTCTAATCTGAGAAATAAAAAACTGAGTGAATCTTATTTTACAGTTGTGCTTTCATTCTGTGTAGTTTCTCTCAGCAGCCCTTTTCTAAGAACAGAAGCGAAGCAGATGGCATGGTATTAGTGTGACCCTTCTAAAGGGTTTGCAAGACAAAAATGAAGTGAAATGTTCCTTTGTTCACATCCAGGCACAGCACTGCTTCTGTTTGACAGGGTCTGTTCCATTTTCATAGAAACACATAAAAAATGGCAGTGCTTTTAGCAAATCTGGTACAGGTTGCTGCTGAGTGTGTGGGTAGGGAGCGAACACAGAACTGGGAGACGGTTGCATTTTGTGCCTTGTTGTGGTCCAGTTGTGTGACAGTTCAATTTCATCTCACCAGAGAGATGTCAGTAAAGATCCAAATGTAGCCAGTAGAAAATCCTCCAGTGAGAGTAGCTGGCTTGAGCAATAATTTATTCTTTGACCATCAGCATCAGTTTGCTGCTGTACTTTGCTACCCCAGCCTATATAAAAAGCTCATCAATGTAATTTAGAGGAACAATGCTGTGCCCATGTAGCGCACCCTGGTGAAAGGACAGCGTAAGTTCTCTGCCTTTGGAGGTCCACAGAAAAAGTTTCTATTTTTAATCTTGGCTTTCCAGAGAAGCCAGCTTTAACTTCCTACTCCCCTTCTTCTTGTCCCTCTCAAATGTGGTTGAAACCAGCAAACGCATCAGTTTCAGGCGTGGGGGATGGTGATGCCTGGCGAGGAATGGAGGAGAGAGATGCTGGCAGCGGTGTCCCAGCAAAGGGGCTGAGGCAGCTGCTGGCACTGAGTCTTTCAGCAGAGCCGTCTGTCCAGCTGCACACAGCTCTGCCCTGCGACAGCCAGGGCGCTGGGGGAGAGGCCACCGAGAAAATGAGGTGGTGGGGTGTGTGTGTGATTTGGGGAGGGCTGTAGGGTACCCAGCAATAGCAAACAGTCATCAACAGGTACCTCCTCTGAGGACTTGACTTTCTTGGAGGTTCCCCGTAGCCTCTCTGTACCAGTAACTTGTAGAATGATGAGCAGAGGAACAGGGTTGTGCTGTGCCTCACCTCATGGCTTTGGGTTTTCTTCCCCTGCTGTTTTCTTTGTCTCTTTACCAGCACCCTGGAAGGGTACTATGTTGATGATGCCCTGCAAGGCCAGGGAATCTACACATATGAGGATGGAGTGGTCCTTCATGGCACGTATGTGGACGGAGAGCTGAACGGACCGGCCCAGGAGTATGACAGCGATGGGCGGCTGATATTCAAAGGGCAGTATAAAGACAACATTCGACATGGAGTTTGCTGGATTTATTACCCGGTAAGGCTGACCACCTGCTCTCTCACTGCAGAATAGCACTGTTATGGACCTTTCTTTTCTCCCCAGCTGAAACAAATCCCCACCAGGACCCAGCTGTCCAAAAGTCAACACACAGAAATCTGGGTGGATGATCTGTGCATTCCAATTTTGGGTAGTGCACCATACAGTTAAACCTTTTCAGTGTTGAATGTTTGCCCAGCAGACAGGGTTCAGCAAGGCTGAGATGCCTCCACCATTTGCTTCTACCAGGGAGCCCAGCCCCTTGGAAGTGCATTTATGTGGATCTCCTTGGGAAGGGTGGGCCAGTGACTTTGTGGTGCTTGCTGCAGGTGAGGAACATGGAGCCACACAGGCCATTGCAACCTGCTGCTCTTAGTGAAGTTAGAGGGGAGACTTTGTTTCTGAAGGGTATGTTATCAAATCTGGCTTCAGCCAACGAATCCGTTATAACTGGTGTGAGAGCTGTGCCTCTGACTGGAGTGTGGACGAGTGCTTTGCTCATTAAGGAAGCCAGAATTTTATCTTTCTGATGCTTCATAAACAGATACTTCTCTGGAAAACTATGGAGAAATTTTTGGTGTGCTTTTGTAACTATGGTAGTAAGGACAACAACATTTGTAGTGCCTTTAGGGATTTTTTTTTTTTTTTTAAATTGGAAATCTTTTCAATTTTAGTTCTTATTCAACCTTAGACAATGCTCCAGAGTTGAACATTTCAATCCTGACCTTGTGCTGATGAGGGGAAATCATCAGCATGTAATTAAGCTGCTGGTCAAAATACAATCTATTTCTGTGCTGCATATTGGACATACTTTGGTTGCAGATTAATTTCAAATGCTCACTATTGGCTGTTCATTTTATTTACTGGTTTTCACTATTGCCATTAAGCATGTGTTGGAATCAACAAATGCTTAGCGTACGCTGCCAGAAAGGTAGCGTTTTTTCAGTACTAGTGTATAAAATGCACACAGCTGACCCTTCAGCTCGTATGTCTCCCGTTTCATCTTCCAGCTGACAGTGGTGCTGTAGCTTCTGGGAATGTGGTTATTTAGAGGTTGTTGATCGTTATCACCTCACCAGATGAAAGCACACAAGGTGTTTCAAAAGACCTTTGCCATGGAAGCAATTGTTTATCATGGTTCTGTGCATGATGCAATGTGCACAAATTTTTACCCAGACATAAGGGTCACTGTTCCTCACTAGGGTATGGTCAGAGCTCTTCTATCCTTGGAGCTGAGCAAAAAGGAGCCACTCTGAAATAGAGTCTGTGTGCAGTGATCTTGATCCAAGTCAGTTTGTTTCCACATCACACCTGCTGGGTTTGCTCCAGGGCATTATTTGAAGATGATTCCTTGTCCGTTTTGAATTAAACACCTAAAGTCATTAGACCTGTGCTAATCTGTGCATCTCATTCTGCAGTTCTGTAAATAGACCCAAGCTGTGTTGCAGGCAAATCACAGATGGCAAAGCCCAGGGCTAAAATACGGACACACCTTAGAGAGGAAAAGTGTTGCTCATGATGGCTTTGAGTGAACAGTTGCTCTCATCAAGTACCACCTGACATCATGGGGGGATGCTGAGACAGAGAACCTATCCAGTTGTCCAGCAAATATTTTCCTTTTTTTTTTTTTCTTTAATAGTCACAAGTCTTGATGTGCCGCAGATTAGCAGTGAGCAAGGCAGTGTTTTAATTTTTCCTTTCCTCCAGCACAGTATCATACTAAGAAAACTCAAGACAAAGTTTGTGTGGCTTTGGGCCTTGGTTCGCAGACTGTTCACATAAAAATTTTGCTGATTGAAAGTCAGTATTTGTGTCACATGGAAGGAAAGACCTTGGCTTTTGCCTGTTTCAGACAGCACTGAAAACTCTGTTAATTTCTTTTACCAGTTTTATCCTGACTGGAATGACTTCACCCAGCTTCTTGATGTGTCTTGTTTGTCACTCATTCTCATCGTCTCATATACTGTAGCTTAGATTGCTGCTTTAAAAAGTTGGGGAAGATCTTTTTAATTTACTGAAGTTAGTGAAGTTTAACTAAATGCTTCACCTCTGTCTTGCCTCTGCTTTCAGGATGGAGGCAGCCTTGTGGGAGAAGTAAATGAAGAGGGGGAGATGACCGGAGAGAAGATAGCCTATGTGTACCCTGATGGAAAGACAGCATATTCTGGAAGGTTCATAGATGGAGAAATGATAGAAGCAAAACTGGCAACGCTGACATCTGTAGAGGATGGGAAACCTCAGTTTGAAGTGGTACTAGGCAGTAAGTTCAGCTAATGCAAACTTGTACTCTCCCTAACAGCACTTTGCTGCAAAGAGCTCTGTCTGTATAATGTTCCCCCTTAGAGACTCTCAAGGCTGTCCACAAGGAGGCAAGTCTGTTAGTGAGAAGCCCTTTGCCTATGTGATAAAGTTGGACAAAGGCACGTGGAGCAGTCCCTTTGTTCTGGGAGCAGACAGGCAGTGACCCGTGGGGGGGTGCTGCTGAACCATGCTTTGTAACCCTTCTCCTGCACGCTTACGGACACAGGCCTGCTCCTTGCACACACCGTTGCTGTCTGTGCCAGCATGAGGATCTGCCTAACCACGTTAAGGCTGGCATGGTGATAGGCTTTCTTTTGTTAGCAAAGTAACTATAAGTGGAAAGGGAGGCTGTGGTTTGGTTGTGGCTCTGGCAGCTGGGTAGGTGCAAGTGATTGTTAGCACTGTGAATGTTCTGCCGTCTGTGTTACGGAGCTGAAATGACCCAGGGGTTGGAATTACTGAACTAGATTCAGTTGTTGTGTAACAGTCTGATTTACCAGCACCCTTCAGTCTGCCTAGTCCTGCTAATAGAAACTGGCTGTGAAATGGTTGGCATCAGGGTGGTGCCTTTGACCCGTGTAGCCACTGCTCCTTCTGCAGGGCATTGGTGCCCTGGGCCTTTAGCTCTGGAGTGCTTTTGTTGTGCTGAGGTGGATGTGCTGTTGCAGAGGTGAGCGGTTTAAGCTGCGGGCAGGGCCACGAGTAATAAAAAAGCAGGGACTGTGCTAACACATTTACTGGTTTGCCAGCAAGGATTGTCTCGCTCGAAAAGAAAGAACAACAAAAAACTCAGCAAAAAGGTGTTGAGAAGCAAATACATATGACTTTTTAATTTTTGAATTGCTCCAGTTGTGATTGAAATCAAAATGTAAGTTAAAAGATGGCCTCAGAGGGTACGGTTGTACTTTGTAGGTAGGACTGAATTACACTCTGGAGGGAGCTGCCTTCAGACAGAGCAGATTGTGGACACCAGGGACAATGGCCTTTATCAAACTTTGTAATATTGCATTTTGGTGGTTTTTTTTTTTCTCTATCTTACTTTACCCTGCATCTTAACCTATCTTCAGGATAGTCCTCTGACAGTTGATTGTAGAGTGATGTAAAGATATAATTAGAGCTGTGCCACTGAGTTGCTTATTAATGTCAGGAAATAAATGACTGTAGCAAGTGTACTTTGTGGTTACTGAACGTTATCTTCTGGCTGAAGTGTCTTCAGGATTCAGTCTAAGAAACATTCCTTATCTGAAATAGTCCAAGATGTTTTAATGTTAATGTCTTGTCAAACGTATGCTTTTAAATTTTGCTTTACTTAATTTTAATTAGAGAGTCTGGGAGAGTCAGTTTTGAGACAGTCCAGTCCTCCTTTAAAAATTGTTAGTTTGAACAACTATATACATCACCTTTTTGTGATAGTGCTGCTACTCTGGTATCTCAAAGGGAAAAGATAATCAAGAAACAGTATCTTACTGAGGACATTTACAGATGCACTTCTGCTTAATACCTTTTTTTGGAAGTGTAACATTTATTTCTTGCAGTCATTAAAATTTAATTTTTGGATGTCTTGATTAGGTTAAGGGTTGCATGCGCTCAGTACTGCCAATTAGTTTCTTTTGTTGATTTCTGTTTTCTTTTTTTTTTTTTTAGGCCCAGTGTACAGTTTTGACAAATCTACTTCATCCTGCATTTCTACAAATGCACTTCTTCCTGATCCTTATGAGTCAGAGAGGTAGGCTTTTTTTCCTTCTCCTCTCTTTTCATATTGTCCATATTTCTTTGCTGTCACACATTTGGTGCTTAATTTTGCAAACAAAATTTAAAAGGAAATGTCTGTAGGGGGTTGTGGAATGGGACCTATTACTGCACATCAGTCAGTGTTTGACTTGATTGAATCTCCTTCTGATTCACACAATAAAATGGTGCTGTAGTGGGTAGAACGCAGCGATACTTTTTAAGATTAAACTAGAATAACTTCTTAGCATTTCAGAGATGTGTTCAGTCAAGTCCTGGACTCAACTCGTAGCCCACAACTACAACATTGAGAAAAAAAGTACACTGCTTGGGTTTTTTTCCAGATGTGTAACTAGCTCCAGGTTGCAGGGTGCTGCATCCAGTGTCTCAATGGGTGGCTTACATTGTACAAAGTTTTCTCCCCTCCCCACAGATGTAGCAAAGTGGCCAGAATAAATCAACAAGCTAGGGAAAAAAAAAAAAGTGAGATACTGTTTGTGACAGCCCTGTAGTGTCAAAACACGTTCCTCAGCAATTCTTATCATAGTCAGTCAGTGATATCTCTTCCATGGCTATCCCACGATTACACTTTATACGCAGACTCTTAAGAAGCCTTGCTTTGTAGATATCTCCATTGTGGTCCTTTTCTGGTACTCTTAGATGCCTAAATAAGTGATTAGTCAAATGCTGGCATTAATTTGCATCAAGTTTTTGCAGGTTTTTTGCAAGTTTTTCAAGGCTTCACCTTGAAAACTCCTGCTCAGTGAAGTAGTAATCTGTGCACACACACACCAGCAATCTCAACTTAGTGGGGGGGCCTCTGGGATTCAGGTGTGTTCTTGAGGACGTTCCTGAGTTGGAGCTGTCTTTGAGCAGTAATGGTAGATTTGCACTCTAGCAAAACAAGAATTTGAAGCTAATAGACGCAGTCATCCCCCACTTCCCACCAAACCTCCACGTTGCCAAGACAGAGAACATATGGAAGAGAGGAAGGAGAAGGAACTGGGAATGTATGGAAGAGAGGAAAGAGTTGCACTTGGAGATTTTGAATTACTACCAGCTTTATTATGAACTATTAGTCTTTATGCCAATAGTGTTGTGATAATACTTGTTGAAAATGAAGACTGTAGCAAATCACCAATTCCCTGCCTGTTTCCCCTTGCAGGGTGTATGTTGATGTCTCTCTCATTTCCAGTGCTGGAGAAGGATTATTTTCAAAAATAGCAGCAGAAGCCAGTACAGTTATGTCCTTTTACAACGGAGTGCGAATTACACATCAGGAGGTAACGGAGAGAAAAAAAGTCAGTCTGAATTTTCATTGCTCCTTCTGAAATCTTCTTACAGTAGGAGTTTACTTCCACCCCCTTCCCACCCCTAAGACTTAGTGCAGTGGAGTTTTAATTAAAGAAAGTGCACGTTCATCTATGTGTATATATAGAAATAAGTGGTGTTTGCTTGGGTCTTTTTAATGACTTGCAGGAAAAGCTTTAGTTGCATATCTTAGACTGTTTGCTTTCAAACTGCTGGCAAAGTTGACTCCTCCATGCACACGCTGGATTTTTGCATTGCAAACTAGGTAGACGGCAGAGACTGGGCCCTCAACGGAAACACAATATCCCTGGATGACGAAACGGTCATAGACGTGCCAGAGCCCTACAACCACGCCGCCAAGTACTGTGCCTCGCTGGGGCATAAGGCCAACCATTCTTTCACTCCTAACTGCATCTATGATCCGTAAGTAGAGGTCCATGTCTTGGAGTGGAAGCTGCAGCCTGGCAGGCTGGGCTCACAGGGCAGCCAAATGAGGAGCAGCTGGTGGGGCTGGGAGGGGGAGGTCCAGGCTCCAAAGGAGTTCCTGCTTACCTGGGCTGAGTTGGAAACTGGCTGGCATTGCGAGTACTTGATGTCTCTTCGGACTTTCTTTAACTGTGGAGTATTTTGAAGTAAGCAACTGTATTAATTTTTTCATGAACTTTAGGAGATCCCTCTTGATTCTGAAGTGCATAAACACAGCTCTCTAAATCCTAGCTTGACCAGGACTGCACCTTATTTACTGAATTACAGATGCTTGACCAGCACCATTGACTGCGCTGTCATTTGTGAAACAAAAATAAGTGTCTTGCTGCCTCGCAGCTGGTGCTGAGCACTAGGAAACTTTTGATGTATACATACACTCGAGAGTATAAATATTTTCTTATGTCTATGTATAAACAAACAGGCCTGTGGAGATACATATGTAGAAAATAGTTTTCCTTCATTAAATAATCCAATTCCATTCACTGGGGAGCCTGGGAGAAGATGTATAGAAGAGTTATGATTGTTTGTTAGGTAACCTACTGAGGAAATTAAGATGAACAATTTCCCATGCTCTCCAGTCTCTCCTCATCTGTACTGTTTTCCTGCCATGCAGATGTTTATCTCTGCAAGCCCAAGGCATTTGGCAGTGCTCAACTTTTATTACAAACAAGCAATGTTGCAGGACTGTTGAAAAACTTAATAGCCTTATACACAAAGCTGGTTTAATATATAAATATTTTTGCCTTTATAAGGTTGACTCAAAGCAAGCCACTCACCTGATAGCAGATTGTGTGATACTACACTGAACTGTGACTTCTGAAACTACAAAAGGGGCTCGCGGAGCGCGTGAACTGACAGCTAAGCCAATGTGTTTCACTTTCTGTCTAGGTTTGTTCATCCTCGTTTTGGGCCTATCAAGTGTATCCGTACCATCAGGGCTGTGGAGAAGGATGAGGAATTAACAGTGGCTTACGGATATGATCACAACCCCGTTGGGCAAAACGGGCCAGAAGCACCGGAGTGGTACCAGCTGGAACTGAAAGCTTTCCAGGCTGCCCAGCAAAAGTGAAGCAGGAGCGCCTTCTTGGTTCTGCAAACTGAAACAGAAACTTGGATCTATGCACTACCTTTATACTGAAAACTGGACAACCAGGGATTGTTCATGCTGTTGCATCATAACTTTGCATTCTGTGTTAAGAGATAAGTTTCTTGCATACTAACTAGGTTTGACTGTGTTACTCATAGCGGATTTAAAACTAGCTAGCGTTGCACCAGTCTTATCTGGAGAAATTATTTAATATTCTATACAAGATGTGATATTCTTTGGTAGCTTCTGCTTTTGCACCATATGCAAAGATGCCAAAAGACTAGACAGAAAACTAAAATGGGTATATCGTTCACTTTTAGTCGGCAGACTTAATGTTGCTCTATATCTGCCTAGGCATTATTGTGCAACTGCATTTTGCATATATGCCACTTGTGATGATAACAGTAAAATTTTGATATTCTCTAATAGTAGCATAATATTGCCTTTTTAAACCTTTGATCCGAATCTTGCAATAGAGCAGTTTATTTATTAGCATATAGGAGGCTGGGTTTTAACTCCCCTTTCCTCTTGTCTGAACGTTGTTCTTTCTACAAATCCTCTTTTGCAGGAGAAAATCCTTTCTAACTAGTGGAAAGGCTTATGTGTGTATGTGAGAGTGCTGTGTGTTGGTCTCTGTGGCTCTCTAAATAGTATAGCAACATGTCCAAACCTAATATTTATCTGGCCCTTCCGGCTGGCTTATTTTATTTAATTTATGATTATGACACGCAAATTAAGCTGTTTTTTTGCATGAAGATTTTCTGAAAGGAGCAAATGGATTTGCTTTTTGAAGGACTTGCAGAAGTACGTGTTCTGGAAGGCAAGCACATTACTTGCATTAGTGTCCATGAGTTGGTTTGTGTATTTCACCTGTTAAAGCAGACAGTTCTCAAGGTAACAATTCCCTTGATGAGACGCTTGCGTCTCACGTGAATTCTCTTAAAGGAGGTGGATATATTTGAGGGCAGGCTGTAGAACGTGGTTAAGGAGAGCTGTATCTTTTGTTACGTGTTCAGCTGACAAAGAATATAGCCTTGTAGCCGTCTTTTAGTAGTACTGGTTTAAGATGCAGTAAGTTACTGTAGTATGAGATATCAAAATAAGATTAAAAAAAATATATATGAAAAGATTGTTTTTGAAAGACAAACAATGAATGTAAAAACACCACTCACTGCTCATATTTAGAAAAAGCAGTCAGTCCATAGCTTTGTTGCAGCCAGCAGTTGGGGGCTTGTGAATATTCATCTGCAGGGCTGTGTTCCGGGGTTTTTCAGGGGTAGGGAAATTGTGCTCTTTTTTTTAATTATTATTTTATTTTTTCAGATACTGTACCAGTCTTGCCTAATGCTGTATCAGAGAGAAATAATGTATCGTCTCGGTCTGGATACTGGAGCCCTGCTGGGACACTGATTGCTCTCTTTTTGGGTTTAGCAACTTAGGAAAAGCTCAAATGCATTTGCAACACTTTCTTTAGATGTTTGTAGTTTCAAAAAGTTTGTATATATGTAACATAAATGATTTGGAAATCAGACCTACCTTTCTATTGCAACACATTTTGGCTGGTTGCTTGAACGGTTGAAAGCGTCTGGCTGTCTGGGGAGCTGGACGTGGATAATGTGTTGAGTTGGTACCTGCAAGTGGAAGGATGAGGTTGCTGTTTTGTGCAGTCTGAGAATCCTTGGTACCTGTGCAAAGTTGGGAGTTGCAAATAAGAACCTCTTTAACTTGGGGCTCTCTAGTTCCTGTGATGGATCACGCATCTTTTCCAGCACCTCACCATTTAAGCTTCCACAAAAGCTACCCTGTGCATCTGCTGGGGGTGGGAGGGAAGGGTGCAGGTAAGCTCAGGGCTTTTTGACACTCCTCCAGCAGTGATCAGAATGTGAGCTTTGACACCACCCATCTCCTGGAGACTCAGGCCACAGCTCCGCTTCTCGTCCAAGGCAGGTGGCTGGCAGAGGTGACAGCTCGGGGACTCGGCTTAGTGTGGAGAGACGGGGCTGAGCCTCACAGGTGAGGGAGAGCTGTCAAAGGCTGATAGGCAAGCACAGCTTCAGCAGAGGAACCTCAAAAAGAAATAGGTGTGTCTTGATCTTTCCCTGCAGGCCCACAGGTCATTACTTGAGCTCATCGCCGTTTCAGCCGCTTGCGGAAAGCGTGCCGCTGGTGGGAACCTGCTGTGTGCAGCTTGGGAATTGTTCTGCCAGGAGCATGAAGTTTGCAAAGTTGAGGCTTGTGTTTAAGTACAGGGAAGAGGAGAGGGGAAGATACGTGACTGAACCCTGCTGTGAATGGATGGTAACTCCTTCCACAGTCTTGATAACCTGCTTTGGACTGCTGGCCTCTTTGTGCCTGCTAGAGAATTGTGCTTAAAATGTTCTGATCTCTAGTGCTCCTTTGGCTTCATTCCTGATCCGTCTCGGATATCTATCTATTCCTCTGCTATCTCCTCTCCGTGTGGAGTTGCTTATATTTTAATAGGTCTGTCAGTTTTCATATTGCCTGATTTTTGAGATAAACACAAGATAGGTGCTCTTTGCACATCAGGTTTGAAGGTGGCATCCTAAAAATAGGGAAATTCTGGGAAATAAAAAGGCACTGAGGTATCCTCTGTGTGTTCTCCAAAGCTGTTAATGTGGTGACAGTCGAGCAGATTCCCTTGCTCTTGCATATGACTGTAGCCTGGTAGTCTACCACAGCTGTGGCTGCTGTCCGTTAGCTCCCCTGTCCTTTTTCTCTCTGCTGTTAAAATCTATTGGTCCTCCTATAGATCCCTTCGTCGGTGACCAACCTTCTATAAGAGTTGTGATTATAAAGCTGCTTTGGCTTGACTCAGGACCAAGCCTTTTAATTCTTCTTTGTTTTCTTTTCCTCTGTGGTCAGTTAGTGGAGAAGGTTGTGATGTTTTTTACCACTGGGTAGCAAAAGGGCTCAGAGCTCAGTGTGTCCATCAGAAGTTTTTGAGAGGTGTGCATTGGCAACCACAGGTACAAACAAAGGTTAGTTACAGAACTCCAAATAATGCCTTAACTTGGTCAGCATATTGCAGCTCAGCTTCTGGGGCTCACTAGATAGTGAGACCAGCCTAGAAAAACTGTTTAGTGGTAGTAACACAAGCCCTGCACCAAAACCTGGGTTTAATTTGGAGCGGGGGAAGCAGGCATTTGCAAAGCAGTCCGTTTGAGTCTGTCGAATGCAGCTGACTATGGGAGAACATGCAATAAGTAAAGAAGCTTCACTTCTCAGTCTGGCCAAAGACCAGTCTGGTCGGCACAGACACTGGAAAAAGAGCCGATGCCTGTCAGCTGAGCCTGGGTGAGCAGCTGGCTCTCGGAATGCCCGTGGTGACTAATGACATGAGAAAACGTGGAATTGCTTCTTTTTCAGGTAGGGATCAGTTCCCAGTGTCTGCCTTTGATCTGCAGTGCTGCACGTGGCTCTTCTGTGATGGGAGGGTTGTTACCTGAGCTCCTTTAGGAGAAGGAACCTATATCAGGTTGTATTAGACACTGCTGATTGTCTCTTAAAAAAAAATAAAAATGTGTATATATATCTTAAATGGATCCTCCTGCTACGGCAGCACTGTGTTGTCACCAAGAATACAGAAGCTTAGTTTTCTGGAAAAGCAGTTAATCTTGGAGACAAGAGAGCATGAGAAGTTACAGCTGAGAGCTACCTGCTGCTGGGTCATTCCTCTGGATAAGAGGGAAAAGGGCTTAGGCCTGGGAGGGGTGTCTCAAGTTGAGTCTCGTGCTATTATTTTACTTTATGGAATCTACCAAAATACCTGGATTTTCTTCACAAACATGAAAAGCCTCCTTTTTTTTTTGTTTCCCCTCAAGTAATTAAAAAACTTTAATTTACATAAATGCCTGTAAGTCCCAACTGTTGGAAAAAGTCAAAAGAAATATGTTGGATATGGCTCTTCAGCAACTGAAAGACTTTTCCTGCAGTTGCAGCAATACCCCCCTGCTAGGATGGCCTGTGCTTTTGCCCAGCTGCAGCTCCTGGGTGACCCGTGCAGCTCTGGAGACCTTTAGGAGGTTGGTTGCTCGGCCTCGCGAGGCTGTGTATTTTGGGAGCGCTTAGGAAGCCTTCTCCTTAGCCCACCCTTTTTGGACGCGGAGCTTTCAGTGTTCGGCAGTTGGTGGTGGCTGTGGTTTCTTCTTCAGGGCTGTTGTAGGATGTTGCTGGTATGGCAGCAAGAGCACCATTGGGCATTTCTCACCCTGGGACAGGCACTGGGGGAGCAAGGCAGCCAGCGTAGCCCAGCTGGTACGAGGAGCTGAGAAGTGGTGGAAACTGCCACTCTTCTGTTGCCTTCCCAGTTGGCTGCCCTTGTCCTTTCATCAAAACCAGTACTCACCACTTTGTGCCAGGAACTGTGCTGTGTCGCTTCTGCCCCAGAGGCTTCTGTGATCTCTGTCCTCTCACTCCATTTGATCAGTCTTTTTGGCAAATGCTGCTGTTGCGATGAGGTAGGGAGTCGTGCGGAGCCGGTTACCTGCTGCTTTTGTTTTCCTCTGGCACAGCAGAATTGCTGGAGCTGTGGGTGCCTGAGGAATTCACCTCCAAGCACTTAAAACCAACAAACCAACACAATTGCTTTCAAAAAAACCATTGCTGAAGTGTCTCCTTATATGCTGGGGTGCTGCATTAGACGCCACCTCCTCGCGCCACGCTGTTGTACGCTGAGAGCGTTTGGGCGAGGACCTCAGCGCGGGAGCAGCGTTACCTGGGGTGTAAGTGGGCTTCACGTTCACCTGCACCCAGGGGAGAACTTGTTCCTTTTGCTTTGTGTACTGGAAACGTGAGAACTATATTTTTGGACAAAGCATTTCTAAGCGGTCTTATAAGGGATATTTTTTTTTTCTAAATAAAAAACAACAAAGGTGCAAGATTGAGTGCATGTTTACTTGCCCCAGATCAAAGGTTTTGAACACTGAGGTCACTATTTGTTGACTGGACCCTCCTCTTGGCGCTGTCTTCAGGCAATTGAAGCTCCTGCCCTCTATCAGTTTTACTGTAACTAATTTTTTTTTTTCCAGGAGAGATCCATATACAGAAATTCTAAGCAATTCAATGTTCAAGCCATAAAATCATCAGTGTGGAAAGACCCTCTTCACAAGTTTTAACATATTTGTATGTAAAATGATGTTTGTATGAAATATTTTCATGGTAGAATGAATATTAAAAAAAGTTCCAGTAAAATGTAAACCAAATTTAAAAGGATGTCTTTTTCTAAGATGCAAGTGTAATTGATTTCCAACAAGTAGATATTTTTATTTTAAAGGGGAGATGCAACAAATGGTCTTTACAATTACAAATGGTCGCTTCTGCTATTTGGGAAAGTATTTATGCAGCATTAGACACGGCTGCCATAAATAATTGCAATAGCAAGGCCAGTCACCTCTTCAGGACATACCTCTCAGCTTGTCCCTCCGTGATACTGTACAAACAGACCTGTCCCTCCTTTCTGCAGATTCCCTCCTAGAAAAACTTTCCTACTGTAACTGTACTCAGTTTAACTCTTGAGCTAAGATCCAGACTAAAATTGTGTATTCCTTAACAGTTTCTGCTGGGCCTTCTGCTATTTTAATACTCTTGAGCCCATAATTACTGGGTGTCTGTTCTGAAGAACTAAGTGCTAAAGAATAATCCTTGGGGTAAGCTTATACACGAGTTAACAGTTAACCCCGGAGTATTTAACTTGTATACAGTACTTGATAGGTGTTTTATGACATTTGTACTCGAACTATGAGCCTTACTGAACATCTGTAGGTTTATTCATGACTTTTAAAAAATGGATAACTCTAAGAAAGATGTTTACATGAATGATGATTGCCCTTCCTTTGATGTTATGAATGAGGTTTTTATAGTGTGTTTGGGTGTATGTGCCAGGAAGTAAGAAAAATGTTTCTGGGGAAAAATAGACTTGACAAACATTTGTAATAAGTGAATTTTAAAGATTGCTTTAATTGCGCTATGAAGGCAATGCAGATATTAAAATATTCAACACAACTGTTGTGTCTCCTTGTTATTTGTGTGTCATGGTTTTGGGCACCTCTGGTCTCCTCTTCTCCCCCCTTGCGCAGGGCGGTTGCTTTGCAGCCAGTTATTGCCCTCCACTGTCATTTCTGCAGTGGCCGTGCTACCTTGGGGTGGGTGTTGGTGTGTGAGAGCTGTGCTCTTCCCTCTCTGCAAGGGTGGGGAAGGGACTTGTTTGGCTTTGGCCTTGCCCACTGAACCTTCACCGTTCTAAAGCTGAAAGGCTGAGTGCTTGCTATGTGTTTGTGTTATCTCCAAATCAAGCTCTGCAGAAGGTGATGCTTAATGCAATGTTCTTTGGCCCGGACATCTATGAGATTATTTTGGAAATGAGTCCCTGACTTGGTTCTTTCTGGGCTGCCATGCCACCACAGGATTTGGTTTTCAAGGCCTGGGATATTGTTCTGGGCAGTGGCATGGGGCACAGCATATCTTTCCAAAGACCTAGAGCTTGTTTTCACCATTGTAAACACATGTCATTTGCCTTGTTGTGTTTGTGGGAGTGGGATCTAGTCAACCTGCCTGGCCTCTCCATATTTATAATTTAATCATCATCCTCCATCTCCCAGAGGTTTTAATTATTTGGGTTAATGGTGCCACATATTTCACATTCAAGGATAACCTGTGCAGTAGTGTCTGGGGTCAAGTCCAGCCTTCATTCCCAACTTCATCATTACATTGCCTCATTTCCCTCAGGGCGGGGGGTGTTGTGGTTTTCACCTTTATGTTGACAGTCTAGATCTACCTCAGCCACTTTGATCTTGGTAGCTGGGGGTTGTTTTGATGCTCTTGGTTACATGAGCATCTACCTGTAACCCGCTTCTCCACCTGAGCAGCAGTATCCTGCTATGGTTTATTTCTGTGCTGACAGTTGCTCTACTTCCCTTGCCATAGCCAGGGGGCGTTTGCCACCATCTGTGACTTGGTGTAGAGACAGAGCACTGGCCTGTCTCACTCACCAGCATCCAGAGCCACCTGGATGGCCTTCACCTCTGCAAACTGACTCGATTCACCTTCTTCAGCAGCTGCAGCACCCTAGCTTGCGGATGCTGCAGGGGGCTGCCTTCACCCAGTCTGGCTGCGTTGTGGTCCCAGACTGGTGTTACAGTCCTTTCTTGGCAACAACGAGGTGCGGTGGGTTTATTTCGAGAAATCACAGCTAACCTGGTGCATTGGTTTCTTAAACCCGTTTGAAGGCTTGGCAGGCGCGCTTCAGTACAGCGCTTGTGGGGCCGGGTTGGGCTGGAGGGTTCTCGTGCTTGCTTTCCAAGGCGGAGAGGGCACCCACCTGCCCCAGCTCCGAGAAAGGCCCTCGGGGGGTGCCGGGGCGAGGGCGGCCGCTCCCGACGGGCGGAGCAGCCGCGTACGCTGCACGGCAGAGCCTCTCCCATCCTCCTCCGTTTCTTTTCTCAACGACTCGGAACTTTCTTTTCCCCCGGAGGCGGAGCCGGAGCTTTCCCGGTACCTGCCCCGCTGCGGGGCTCCGGGGGCTCCGGGAGCAGCGCCGGTGAGTGCCGGCCGGGGCCGGGCCGGGGGTCGCCGAGCCGCCCGCCGCGCCGCAGGTGAGGAGCCGGGGCGGGCAGGGCGGGCGCGGCGCTCCCTGGGTCCCGACCGACGGGAGACGGGGCGGCGGGGGCCGGGCGGGCGCCCCGCGATCGGCACCGGGCCGGGCCGGGCTCCTCGGTGCCTCCGCCGGGTTGTAGCAGCGCCTTTGGTAAAGGGCGGCAGGGAGGAGGAGAGTCGGGTCTTGGGTGCCGGCGGTACCGACAGCCCCGGGCAGCTGAGCCGCCCCCCCCGCCTTGAGGACGGCATCTCCCCGAGGGGGTCTCGGCGGGTTCCCCGCGTTGCTGCGAACTGGATCAGCTGCTGCCTCGCCAAGTATCGAGTTTATCTGCTACAAGGAACTAAACCCAAGCAAACCCCCGCGCCTTTCTGGACAGCAGAGACCCTGAAGGACAGAGGTTGGCAGTGAGGTCTGAAGTGAAGGTGGCACATCTCTGTCCAGAAACAGCAGAAATGGTGTCCCGGGCACCTGCCTGCGGGCAGCGCCAGGGATTTCCCAAAAGCCGGCTCACCTTTGCTCTCTTTCCCTCGCTGCCGACCAGGGGGAGCTGAACTCTGTACTCCCTGTGTATGTGCGCTCCTGACGTACCGCAGGTCGCAGGGTGCTGATGCTCCCGTCCCTTCTTTCTCCTGCCCAGGAACAGCTGGTGTCCCCTTGGCTGGAGGGCACGGCGCAGCTTTCCAGCCTCTGTGCCTGGGGATTTATGTGCAGACGAAAGCAGAATGGATCGCTACCGGTATTTCATCTTTAACCAGAGGAGCATGGTCGTGCTGGGTCTGTTCCAGATAGCCTTCAGCACAGTGTGCATTGGCAGTGGGTTCATAGATGGCCTTTTCAGAATGGAGTCTCAACTGAGCAAAACCAGAGCTCCAATTTGGGCTGGGATGGTAAAGTTGCACTACATTTTCTTTGTTTTGTGGTTTGTTTTTTTACCATGCCTACCTACTAGTGCTCACCTTGAGGGCAGGAGGGAGGCCAAGACTTAGTGGTGCCCTGGCAGTGCTGGGTTAACAGTTGAACTTGATGATCTTCAAAGTCTTTTCTAACCAAAATGATTTTATTATGATTCTATAACTTCTTGCTAGGTCTTCCCTGCTTTAAACCCAGATCATCATGATAAGTTCACTTATCATGGTATAGATAGGAGAGTGCAAGCAGCCTTCCCTCTGAAGGCTCTAAATAAAATACATTTCTACAGGATAACATAGAAAAAAATGGAGCAGGATTGACAGGTTTTTTTGCAGCAGCATAGAAATCACAGAGAACCCACTGAAGATTAGGAGGGCAGCCCTTCATCCTCACATCAGGTAGCTGAAGATCTGGATGATGTTCTGTGACCCACAGCACAGTGCCACTTGTTCTCTGTACCACAAGGAGGAGCAGGCAGCGGGCATCTCCACTCCTGGGTGTTCTGTACCCTGGTGTCACTATTGGCACCCTGGTGAACTACTCTGCAAGGGAGGTGGACTGAAGAACTGTCTTCCATCTCTAGGCTGCCTGTCTCCTTTCAGCAGTTATCTTTCCTCCATCTACAAGATGCATAAGGACTTGGGGAAGCAGTGCACATTTTTAGCCCTTTAATCAGACTTCATCAGTTTTATTATTTGGTCAGAGCCATAACAGCCAGTGGGAGGATTGCTGCTGTGGGGGTAGCAAGTGGGCAAGAGGTGTTACACGCCCCCAGGAGATGCTGCAGGGGAAAACATAAGAAAACAGAAATTCTCTTTCCATTTCTGACCTAAGTTACTCTGACTGAAGCCTTGAAAACGAGGGCCTTTCATCTGCTCTGTAGTAGCTTATCTTCGGAATCCAATCCTTGTCTCACAGTTACCAAGTCCTTTTGTGCCCTGCAGGTGATGGGAGTCCCAGGCGTCCTGGCTTTGTTTTCCTCTCAGAGGAAGAATCCAGTTCTGGTAAGCCTGGGGGGAGGGGGGCGGGGGGGCGACATTGTGTGGGTACGAGGTAGGGGCAAAATGTCGGGAGGATTGAAAACAGTTTTCTTTTGGTAGAGAATGAGCTGCTAGTCCTTGTGAAGGGTTGAGATTTCTTTTTCCTGGCGTTATCTTTATAAAAGCTGCTACGTTCGTAAGCCGAAGAGGGATACAGCCTCACCTCGCTTTCTGCTGCAGAAGACGAGCACTGGCTCTAATAACAAGCAAAAATCTGTAAAAACTCTTACTTCTGAATGCATTTCTTTTGGTATTCCTTCCTGTTATTAAGAATCGTGTATGCTAAAATATGAAACGAGTTAATTGACTTGCATTTCCCAGGCAGGTCTCTCGTGCTATGTAAACTCCAAGGGGGGATGTTGTTTAGAAGTAGCAGATCTCTTAAGAACAAAGTCTTTGCATCAAGCTAGCACCCCTGGGTAAGGTTTGGGACTCAGTTGTGTCTCAGAAATTGTGTATCATGGAAACCTTTACTGCTCTGTGTTTGACTTCCAAGTGACTGTTGCTACCAGGTACTTTTTAGTGTTACAATAGGTCAAAGGCTAATACCTACAATGCTTGTTAGTACATTTTGCCTGTATTAGTTTTACTGATTTGTCAGAGGACAGTTTTAATTCTTGTTCCCCTTCTTTTTCTCCTTTAATTTCTCTGTCTAGGTGAACGTGCTGATAGTTGCTTCCATAATCTCTTGTGTTGCCATCCTCATCATAATAGTTTATAGCTCCCTCACGCTGAACTATGGTGAAGAGGACGAGCTGAGCTCTTCCCCACTCCATGTTATCCATACTGTAAGTATGGATATCATGCTTATTACTGGGGAACATGACTGTTTTAATCTGTAAACATTACTTGCCATGACTTGGAAACAGAGCCAGGCTGCCAGAGTGCATAAACTAGAGTTTGCAGTGGTGCCTGCAACAGGGCACTTGGTTAAAATAAATAAATAAATTGGGTAAGTCTACAGTTAAGTATCAAGTAAGGTACTGAAAACCACAAGACCCACACAGGGCCAGCTCCTGCCATTGGCCGTAACTCGCCCAGCTTGTCTGGATGCCCTGCTGAGAACCAGCTGCCTGAGAGCAACAGCTCATCCTCAGAGGTGTGGACACTGGGTATGTGCCCGAACACACACCGGTTGACTGCTGCTGCTGAGTGCGGAGGGGTTTGGGTTGTGCCAGGAACAAAGCATGGTGCTGCTCATGAAAAGGTGTAGGTGCTGGTCATACCCCAGCCTGGTTTGAGACAGCAATGGCTAGACTTGATTCCTTCCCAGTGTGCACCTCAGGTGATAAAGTTACAGCAGTTACAGGTCAGCTGGTTAAAACTGGGTGTTATTTCAAGTGTATTCGCCCCCAGTGAAGCTGTAAAGAAGGAATGAGTTAGCCCGTTTGTACCTCAAACCTGCTGCAGGCGACGGCTCCCTGTGAGTGTGAAGACATTCCAGGCAGATTAAGTTATTTTTTAGTTTATTGCAGGACAAATGGAAATGTTGGGCTGCTAAGGCACAATACAGCAAGAAGATATTTCTCATATTCCACATGAAGAGGCTCAGCCATTCCTTGGGTTTCTACCAATTGTTAAAGCTGTTTCCAAGCCTGACGCCATTGCATGGTGCCTTACATTGAATCAGAAGCCTTGTTCCACTGCTTGTTCTTTTACTGTTTGAGGTTCACACTTGGCTTGTTCTTCAGAGCACAGGAAGAAAAGCTTTAAATAACACCGAGTCTGACTCAATCGCCTACGATGAGATTGCAGCATTCTCTCAATCGTTAGAATTACTTGGGGTTTTTTTGATTTTTTTTTTTGTTTGGTTTGGTTTGGTTTTGGTGGAGAACTTCACTTTTACAATGTGGCTTTAACATTTTCTTTTCTGCTTGCAGAGGTTCATACTTAATAAAGTAGTCAAGGGTGCTAACGTAGTCATGCTGGCTGCATCCATCTGCAGTGCTTTTGTGGTGCTGGTGATGGCTTACTTGGGATGCCGGAGCCTTCCGTGCTGCTCCTGCTATGACAGTGTCACTGGGATGGTGAGTGAGGAGGCCCAGGGCACCCATTTTTTTGTATTGGGGGTGGGTAGGAGCAGGGGAGAAACTGGGGAGGAGATGTGTTTTTCTTCTATAAACCTAACCTCAGCTCTACCTTGGTCATGCAGGGCTAATTCTAAGACACTAAGTGGATGTTAGAAGGTGTTTATACTTTTTTGTATTTTTTTTTTCTTTTACTACCACCCTCTTATTTACAGTCTTGTGTGAGACCTAGCATAAGTGATCTCCATTTCCCAAACCATTAGTGCTGAAGCTACAGTAGTCACATTGCCTATGAGCTCCTGCTCTCCTGAAAACCTGCTGTGTCTTCTCTCACCCTTAAACCAACGGTTGTTCCCAGTACAGCATTTCAGACTTACACACGAAGATGACTTAGCCCTAGACCTACAAATTCAATGATAAAAGTATCCCAAGTACCTCGTGTGAAGTGCAGGGGAGATGACACACCACATTTTCCTCCTGATTTATGGCTCTACCTCAAGGGATGGGGCACACGCTATGTGTCCCTGCAAAGTGACCTCAGTAAATACCAGCTACCTCTCTACTAGAGTAATTCTGATGCTGTGTTAATCGTGTATATCCAGCCATCTCACTGGGTAAGGAATTAATGAGTACAGGTTGCAAGGCAGCTGTTCTTGACTAAAGACACTGAGTGAGTGATGTGAGACTGCTTTAAACTTTTAAACTAAAACTACTCAGAATTTTAAAATGAGTTTAGGTTCATTGTCTTGAATTAAGTCACAGATGAGGTTTTTGATGGCGTTGTTTCTTCATAGGAATGGTTGCAACCTAGTGAGGACCAGAGTCAGGCTGTGGAAATGGTTTGCGCTATACAAAGTGAGTAACTCTTTGCCTCCTTGTATTTGGATATTCACCAGGGACGTGGAAGGAGCATCCAGAATAAGCTTTACATGCCAGGCCAAAATCCATGATAGCCAAAACACTCCGAGCCAAAAGGAGCTCAGGATTTTGTGCAAGTGTCTACATCATGTTTAATGGGTTCTTTCCTTCCCCACACAGGCCCTGGGAACAAAATCTTTAACTTCCCAGATCGGTTTCCAGCCCAGGACTTGGAAGCAGAGGAAGACACACCAAAACCTCCACCGTATATCAGAATGGATTGAAAAAGTGGTTGAACATTTTAATGCTGCTGGTCTAAAAATGTGGCAAGACGAATGTAAGAAGTTCATCTAAGATGGTTATGCACTTTCCCTCAGCCTTGTGAAAGTCACACAGAGCAAGAGAGAGCTATTGAATGGCCAACACCCAGCAAAGGTCGCAGTACAAAGGGGAAGATCTGCAGCTGGTTTTGAACATTCAGACTTTCTATAGCTGAAATACCTCATTCCCTCTGGAAAGGAGGGAATTTTTCCTTCAGCTTTTGTACTTAAATCAGGTTTTATTCCACTACAATTTATCATGCAATTTGTCTAGCAGTGCTAGCCTTAGTCATTTAAATATTAAATACAATTAATTTTTAAAAGAAACTGTTTGTGGAGTATTTCCCCCCTCCAACAGTGATTTCAATTTCTCCTCCTTACCCAGTGAATTATTTGGATGATATGATACTGGGTGAAGAACAATCAAGCACTCTGAATGAAGCTCAATAATGATGTGGGACCTTCAGAGTCCTTTTTCCTCTTCTTGGCAGGGATGGGAGCAGGTGAAGTTTCTGACACAACGCCAGTGTCATTCAGGTACCTCTGCCAAAATGTGGATTCTGTGGGGTGTACACGTGTTGGTGCCATTAGTTTCAGTGCTGGGGTGTAATGCTGGAGTGTGGTAGGAACTACAGTTGCAGTCGTTTCTCTTACAGTGTAACTTGGATACTCTGAATTCAGTTCTGGTTTTTCTATTTTGACTTTGAAGAGAAGAAAGTTTAAAAACATGCACTGTGCAGACAAAATGCCAGGCAGTCCTCTGAGTCTGTGCTTATCACATGTGCACTTATAAAACAGCTTGCCACAGCTACATCATTAAAAATTAGCATTACAATATACAATTAATCCTGACATGTACAAGTTAGCAAATCCTGTCCAACTTCACAGGGATTGGTGAGGTGCAGAGATGGACAGTTAGTTTCTATTAAATTATTCATAAGATTCCTAGGACTAAATATCTTCAAATTTTGAAGAGTTTATATGTGAAGATGTTTTACACCTTTTGTTGTACTCTTCAGCAGAAAAATAGCCTAAGCTGCATGCTGAAGAAGTCCTAGCGGGCTCTGTCACCCCTTTGTACATAAGGTGCTCACCAAGACTGAGTAACCTGCTCTAGGTGAGGATGTCCCTGGTCACTGCAGGGGTTTGGACTAGATCACCTTTACAAGTCCCTTCCAGCCCAAACTATTCTATGTCCGTGTTACTGACTTTAACCATCAAGTTTATTAATGGCTGGGACTATAAAGGTGCTCAGAACAAGACAGCAGCCCAAACCAACCACGGGTCTCCCTCCCCAGCCCTTCACTGGTCACAGGTCACTTCCTCTGCTGCCTGGCTTTGGCCGAGGACCTGCCTCCATCCCTTGGTGCTCAGGCCAGTTATGGTGCTACTCTGGCAACTGAAAGTTTTACTGCATGCTATAATAGCCACATTCTTTCTGGTTTTGGCTCTAAATACCTTCATAAATTTGTCTACACCAACCAAAACATGGCTGGTGTCATTGTGGATGCCCATTTCAGGTATCAATGCTTCAATTACTTTATTAAAGCAATTCAAACATCATCATTCAAAAAGTGATGCTGAGCCTTTTTCTCTGGTATTGTGCCTGTCAGCAAGCATCAAAGCACCGAGCCTCACTACTTTCCTCATGCTCAGATGCTTCTGACGCAACTCTGAATAGTCTTCAATGAAATGCTGGAGAGGGGGTCACAACCTGTTGTCCAGGTCCATCTAAGATTGTCCCCAGACACCTTTTAGGCACCTTTTAAGTACTGAAATACCACAATGAGATCTCCCCGGAGCCTTCTCTTCTCCAGGCTGAACAACCTCAACATTCTCAGCCTTTCTTCACCGGAGAGGTGTGCCAGCCCTCTGATCACTTTTTGTGGCCCTAAATTTTACTGAAATCATGCAGAGAATCCATGTCACTGGTCCATGTTCAAATGCAGCACTGCTTCTGTCAACTCAGGAGGAGAACTCCTGAGATGAAGGTGGGAAATTTGTGGCTGCTCTGCAGGGCAGAGGCAACTGTTTAGCGACAGGCAGACCTTTGCCAGTGTGGCAGGTATGCCTTTGGCTGTGAACTAGCCCTAACACAGATATTGGTGTGTGAGTGTGTAAAAGAGAAATATGCTCTACGCTACTTCTAAATAAAAATATATGTAATTGATTCAGCAGCAGCTATGAAGCCCTTGATGGCCATATTTCTTTTTATGGTCCTTCCAGGGGCAATTGCAGCATCACTATCGTAATAGCAGCACCTAAGATCACTTACAGACACACAGTTTCAACAGTTCTTTCTGCCAAAGGGGAGTTTCTAGAAAAGGAACAGCTGCAATATGGAAATTGGTGGAAACCGAGTACCAATTTAATGTCCCTGTAACTGGTTAGCATTGCAGAAAATACATTCCCGATTGCAGCTTCCAGAGCTATATTTAGGAACCCATTCCACATGCTAGTTATGGAGCCTTCCCAGAGCCTGTGTGCTCTCCAGGGACATTTCATGGCTGGTTGGTGTCACCCCCAGCTTTTGCTGCTGGAAGTCAGATGGCTTTTTACTTATTATGCAAACACATATCCCTCGCACCTCCAGTAGACATGGCCTCGTCATTTTTCACCCCCACAGACTTTTTTCTCAATTGGCAAGATCCCAGAAACTGAATTGACTTTCCCATTCCCTCCCAGCACCACGAGATTCCCCCCCTGGAGATGAGCAAAGGCCCGTGGCTGCTGGAGGGAGGTCCAGCCACACACTGGTGAGAGGTGGGTGTAAAGCGGGGCCACCTCAGCACAGCGCCTGCAGAATAACGCCAGCTCCTCCCTGGGGCCAGGGTGGGGAGCAGAAATTCCAGGTCCCACCTGAGCCCAGAGCTTGCTCTGCACCTGTATTGGGTCTGACTGAGGTGGAGTTAATTTCCCCACAGCAGCCCTCCCAGTGCTGTGCTTTGCACTGGGAGCTGGAAAGGTGCTGATAACACACCCGTGTTGTGGCCGCTGCTGAGCGGGGCTCGCACAGCACCAAGGCTGCTTTTCCAACATACCCCCTTGCCCCGGTGGGATGGGGTGGACGAGATTTTTTTTTTGGGGGGTGGAACATGACTGGGACAGCTGACCCAACCTGGCCAAAGGTATATTCCATATCATATAGAGCCTGCTTCCCAGAAAAAGGGCCAGACATTGCCTGCTGATGGGAAGTAGAGAATAAATCTTTGCTTTCTTTTGCTTCTGCATGCGGCCTTACTTTGCTTTCCATTAAACTGCCTTTGTCTTAACCCATGAGTTTCTTAGTTTCATCTTATTTTCTCCATGCTGGGGCAGGGGGGCAGGGGGAGTGATAGAGCATCTTGGTGGGCACCTGGCACTAGGACACCATAACACCCTGCACACATGGGTGCTGCATCTTTGTCTCACACAGCTTATGCTTCAGCTCTAAGAAATGGAAGTAACTTGGCATTTTGGAGAGGAACAGTCAATGCAAATGTGCCTCAGGGCTCCTTGAGGCCAAATATCCAGTTCTTTTCTCAGGTGTATTAGAAACTGCCCTCTCCCTGGAGAAGCCTGTGGGCAGGACACCAGCACCTCACTCTTGACATGGCCTCTGGTTGTGTGGTCCTGCACAGCAAAATTACACAGACACCAAGCACTTTATGCTCACCTTGTGTTAGGATTAGTTGTATTAAGTCAAAGACAAGGCATTTAATATCAAAAAAAATGTTTTCCTACCTTGAGTAAGCTTAGCAAAATGTTACCCTAGTCCCTGACGAGAAGAACAAGGCGCACAAAATCCCTCGACTATAAAAGCAAAGGCTGCCAGCCTCACCATTAGTAGTGCCCAGAGTTAATCACAGGGCATAATCAGGTTAATCAGGGAAGCTGGGGCTGTGAGTTAATGTTCAACTAAGGGCAAAGTATTTGCTGAAGCTGTTTCCGGCACAGAAAGGGCTAGAAGGGGAGGAGGGGTGTATGGGGGGATCCTTCAGCAGGATGAGGATCACAGAAATGTTTTGGGTAGTCACTTGCCAGTTTCACTTCTATTTTGGTAACTTTGCTGCCAGTCTCGTAACCCAACACTTACACTGTGCTCTTTACCAGGACCATTTGGCTTTTGTTCCCAGTCTTGTTGAATAGCACAGATGGTTTCAGACTGATGTGGTGTGCACTGGATACTGGTTGCTACCAGCCCGACTGTTTGGTCTCACCTCCTCCCACCCCTAAGGCAGTTTGTGAGCTCCAGATTTGTTGGCTTGGTGCAGTTACAACCCAACCCCACCCTGGCCTGCTGGGGCTCAGGGTCAGGGCAGTGGAAAGCAGTCAGCTTTGCTGGGTGCAGAGCTCTTTCCCCTCTGCTGGCAAAAGGCAGTGAGAAGGCAGGGGAATATTAAAAAAAAAAAAAAAAAAAATTAAAAAATCATCACATCTCTGTGTGCTCCATAGCCCTGCCTGCTCTAGCATGAAGTACTTAAAACGTTAAGTTAAACTTCACCGTGGGAGGCTGAACTGGCCTAAAGTGTTTCCTGTGGGGCATGACTCCAGGAATACGTAGTTCTTGCTCACTGAAGAAAATATATAAGCCATTTACTACACAAGGGTACTAGTTTACAGCAGAAGAACTACGTGTCTTGCTAAGTCCAGAGTTTCTCTCCAAAGCCTTTGCTCATTCTCAGTGGCTCTGGTTGCAGCAGTGTCTTGCATCAGCCTCCCTGGCTGGCTGCTTGCTTTTTTGTCCAGCAGCCTGCAAACACACTGCTGGGTGAAGGCAGACAGAGCTGGGGAGGGACAGGAGGAGTAGGCAAAGTGCAGGTATGGCCTGAAAAGAGAAAGGGGGATTGGCCTGGCGCTGAAAGGAGGAAAGCTTTCTTGGCTTGCCTTTTTTTTTTTTTTTTTTTTTTAACTAGTCAGCAGAAACCCCACCCAATATAAACAAAGCACTGCATGCACTGTTTGGAGTCTGCCCCTGTGATTTCTTGATCTGTATGGGTCCCTTAGAACTCGAGATGATACATTTCAGTGATTTCCCAGTACTAATAGCAGAGACAGGGAAAAGTCCTTGAATTCAGCTCTGACTTGAGGAGGGAAAGCCCATCAAAGCAAAGCACATTCCCCAGCCTTCTTTAGCAGCTTAAAAGATAGCAACTGCTTTGTCCTGCATCTCTTCAGGTCACTCTCCCCGGAACACACTGTCAAAACTACATAGTTTCACTCGCACTTTCTGAGCTGCTGCAGTACAGTTACAGCCGTGGTGCTACCGGAAACGTGTGCATTCTTTTTAATTGACAGGACATTTATATATTGTTTTAATTAAGGAAAAAAAAAAAAAACAAAACAAAACCACAAACCAACCAACCAAACAAAACAAAACAAAACAAAAAACCCAAAAAAACCCAAAGAAAACAAAACCAAAACCAAACCAAACAAACAAAACCAAAACAGCCCAACTTTTTTTTTTTTTAATACACTTATCATATGGGGTTTTTTTAATCAGTGTTAACTGCTGTATGTATAGCATTTATAATGAAACAATACCTGCAAATACTGTTAAGCCCTTCCTCTCCACCCAGTAACCATGAGGTGGATTTAGGATTATGGCAAATGGTCTCACGTGCCAGGTTCTTTGCCCTGACCGTATCTCACGGGAGTCACTTCTGTGTCTCTTGTTTTGCCTTGCGCAACCCTGATCAACCCAAGTCTTTGCTACATCAAACAGCCCTTCACCCCTAAATCCTGAGAGCTGGAGATGCTAGTGCCACAGATGCTAGTGCTGGACTCCCACGAGCATCAGGTGCCACACAGTCACCTCACTGCCAGAACAAGAAGGCATCACTGTGTACAACACCCACCCCCTGTGCAAAGTGTTGTGTTACATTGCCAAAGTTTGCAGGCACCCAAAAAACATGTATGTGAATATACATATTTTCTGGTCATCATTTTACACATAGAAAGAACATCTATCTTAGCTAGAATTAGGTATCATCATCTTCCACCATGCAGAAAAATGAAATATACCTATTTAATGGAAGATGGAACTTTTGAAATTCGTTATTTTGCTTCAGATGCAATTTGGAAAAAGCACAACCATTGCAGCCTTAGGAGCCAATCACGAGGGCTGCCAACGTTGTGCTTTTTCCACTGCATCACAGTGACTCAGACAGTAGCTCGGGATTGAAGTTAGTCCTTCACGGTAGGAAGGGGGATGAATAATCACAAACAGGAACTTGAAAAATCCCCTCTGATTAGCAAGTGTTTGTTTATCTGCAGCTGAATCTTTCATTGCTGAAGCCAGGAGACCATTGCATCTGATTTATGAGTAGGTTAGAAATATCTTGAAGCAAATGGACAAGCTGTTGCTTGTATTTTAGGGTCAGTTTAATCTTTTTCTCATTGTGTGCCCTTCCTGGAACAAGCAAAGCGCCATGGGACGGAGGAACTACAAAGGACAAGAACAGCAGCACCTCAACACCCCTCAGCAGTTAGTGTTTGTCTGCACAGGGGCATGTGTAGGGAGGGGGGGGGTGGGGGGGGAACAAAAAAAGGAAAACAAGGGCGGCCCCTCATGCCCCCGCGGGGGGTGGTGTTTGGCGGGCGGGGGGTGGGGGGGGGGGGGGGGGGGGGGGGGGGGTGACCGGGCTTTTACGTGAGAGCAGCAAAGAATGTCAAACCTTATCTTCACCTTTCTGCAGTGGCCCCAGCCCAAGCCAGCCTGCCCCAGCCTCTTGGGAGGACATCAGCCTTGCTGGGAGAGGCATGGGCTAAGGTGTGGCCCCTGGGTGAGGAGGGGCTGGAGACCATGGCTGCCCAGGCTTTACTGAACAAAAGAAAAAAAATATCCAACCCCAAAAGCTTAAGGACAAGTATAAGTGCAGGGTCAGCACATAACACACCTTTCCCTATTCCACCACTACCTGCTTGGGGCTTGGAGCCCCCCACCTTTTAGTCACATGCAAAAAGATATTCTCTTCTGTTCATGTGTATAGTTTGTTTTTTTTTTTTTAACCATTCAGAAATGGTCCCATGGACAGGACTTTCCAGTTTAACTGTGGGGTGTAAAAAAAGAAAAAGAAAAAAAAAAAACAAACCAAAAAACCCCCATAATTTTGCTTGAACTCATCTTCTGTCATGTCTGCTTTAGAGCGAGTGATTTAGATGTACAGTGTGATGTTTTTAAAAGTAAACAGCTAAAAATATTCATGAAGAGGGAGTTTACCACATTGACTCACAACGGAGCCTTTTTTCTGCCTGTGACCTTTTCACGGGGGCACTGCAAATAGTGAAAAATAAAAATAAGGTATGCATATATATATATATATATAAAAAGGAAGTAGTGAGCTTAGCTCACAGTCTTATGACTCTTACTTTTCATATGCTCACATGCACCCTAATTGTCACTTCCTTTTGTTTAATACCTGTGAGAGTGTGTGCACACACGTGAATGAAAACTACAGACTACTCACAGAGGCTCTACATTATTGTGATTTTACCATCATGATTTCTTGTGCTTGCCTGCATCTGTAACTATTTTTCAGGGGCTTGATGGCATCTGAAAGTCTATTTAAAAAGGAGTTTATAAGCTGTTAGAAAGACAACACTTCCTTTTTTTTTTTTTTTTTTAATTTGACACTCTCTACACCTCTTACTGAAAAAATATTTGTCCGAGTAGAAAGGAAAAACCACTGTTATCTTCCAAACTAAAGATCTGACTATCTAATGTATTGCTTTTACACTCAAACACAGAGGCAGGGCTGCATTACTGTAAAGAGCTACTTGTTTCATACCAGGACCTGACAGAAAGATGGATTATGATGGGCAGATAAAAGAAGAGAGAGGCCCCTTGAGCTCTTCAGTGTTGTCAAATATAGTTGCTTTTCCTTGATTGTCTGGGAGCAAGTAACTACCTGAAGAGTCTGCTGAGGGTTTTGTTGTTGTTGTTGTTAAATGTGTAAGCAAAGTCTGTTTTCAAACTTGATGGAAACACAGATCGTGAGACCTAAGTGCACCCTACAGGTTTCAACATAAGATGCGAGCAGACAGGAATCCAAAAAACATAGGCCCTCTTGACAGACCTTTTTTTTCTTTTTCTAATACAGCCCATTTATTTCAAAGCCAATCTTATTACAATTAATTTTGGGGAAGACAGAACAGACCACTTCTTTTTGCATTCTTGATACTGGCAGTACCAGCTGTTATACGCCTGATGGTAATGCGAGTTGCAAGTTCTGCTACCCCCCCCCAAAAAAAACCCTACGAACACTAAATGTGAGAGGAGAAATGCAGCATGTTAACAAGATGTGGAGAGGATGATGAGTTTCTTGAAATGCTCATTAGTATTGCTAGGAAATCCACTTTTCATTCATTTGAAATGGTTAGCTAAGTGTTCTGTCAGTGAAGAGTTGCAGTAACCAGAGGAGATTCAGCAAAGGCAGAAAACAAGCCACGAAGGCAACACCTGCACAGAGCAGGATCACGCAGCTCGGTGAGTGTCCCTGGCGGCTGGCAGCTTTCACATGCCTTCCCTTGGCCTCTGGAAAGAGCTTCCCAAGCTACAAGGAGCTGCCTTCAGCAAGTGCTTCAATAGGTGTCAGCCTCCGTGATGCTGATTCTGCAGCTGGGCAGCTGTACAGGGCCCAGTGAGTCGCAGCACATCACTGGAAACCAGCAGCAATTCTTTGCCTCTCAATGTCGCTCAGAGCCCTCACTGCCACCACCATTCAGATGGGTAAATGAGAGGCCCCCTTCGAGCAGCCTGTCAACAGATGGGGGAAAACAAAAACCACAGAATCACAGAATGTTAGGGGCTGGAAGGGACCTCAAAAGATCAGAGAGTTCAACCCCCCCTGCTAGGGCAGAATCACCTAGGTCAGGTCACACAGGAACATGTCCAGGTGGGTTTTGAATGTCTCCGGAGCAGGAAACCACAACCTCTCTGGGCAACCTGTTCCAGCCTCTATCACCCTTACCTTGAAAAAGTTTCTCCTTATGTTTATGTGGAACCTCTTATGTTCCAGCTTGCACCCATTGCCCCTTGTCTTACCATTGGATGTCACTGAGAAAAGCCTGGCTCCATCCTCCTGACACTCACCCTTTACATATTTATAAACATTAATGAGGTCACCCCTCAGTCTCCTCCAAGCTCATGAGACCCAGCCTTTCCTCCTAAGGCAGATGTTCCACTCCCATGATCAGCTTTGTGGCTCTGCGCTGGACTCTTTCAAGCAGTTCCGTGTTCTTCTTGAACTGAGGGGCCCAGAACTGGACACAATATTCCAGATGCTGCCTCACCAGGGCAGAGTAGAGGGGGAGGAGAATCTCTCTCGACCTACTAACCACATTAATACACCCCAGGATGCCACTGGCCTTCCTGGCCACAAGGGCACATGGCTGGCTCATGGTCATCCTGCTGGCCACTAGGACCCCCAGTTCCCGTTGCCCTGTGCTGCTTTCCAACAGGTCAGTCCTCAACCTCCGCTGGTACCTGAGGTTGTTCTTTCCCAGATGCAAGACTCTACATTTGCCCTTGTTATATCTCAGACTCCAAACAGCATTTTTTTTGTGCGAGTCCCAGAATAATGCAAATTTCTAATGTTATCTGTAACTTTAAGATGATGTGCTGGTTTTGTATTGATTTGCATAGGAAACCAGCCTCCCATTTAAAAAGTAACATTGCTGCTACTGTAAAACAACAGGTGGTTCTACTTTTTATCTGGGAATAGAGATGTTCTGTAACACTGGTCAGTGGCCTTAAAAGCTGGATTCAGGGAGTGGGGGAGAGACCCCCCTGTGACTATATATTCAGGTGGCAGTGAAAATACTCACTGAGCAGGGACGTGCAATATGACTGCCAATGAATTTACAAACACAGTCAGTTAGTAGCTGGTCAGTCGGGGCAGGTGTTAGTGCAGGGTTACAGTTTAAAGGTGACAATCACGCTGTGTCATACAGGATGGATCGGGAGTCTAGGACCAGCCGCAGAGCAGAGGCGCTGCCCCCTCAGCGTGTGATCATGTTATAGGAGATAAAGACAAAACCAGCAGTGTTTTGGTCCCAGAGTGCTCAGAGCTGTAGGCACCATGGCACTGATTGGTTTTGTCTGCATGCAAAGCTGCGGTGTCTGAGGGGAAAACAGTTCCTGGTGGTTTTTCTGCTGTTCTGTTTGGCCGATTCCAGGTGGGGGACCTGTCAGTCACAAGCAAAGGTGGTGCAGGTCAAAGAGGGAGTAGGAGGCTTCTACTTTAACTCCTGTATGGACTCCTGCATTATTCCCCTACATCAAAGTAATTTTATCTATAGATAATTGAGCCATGTTTTAGCAATGAAATAAGATTAAAATGAAAGGTATAACTTCCATAAGGGGTCCTCATCTATCCTCGCTCCACCTGGAAAGCTGGCTTTTAAAATTCCTTGTTTATAAGGCTGGAAAAAATGCCAAGGGTGGAGCTATTTCACCTTTCAAATTCTTTAACGACCCTTTATTGGCTCAGTGATGTTTGCTTTGGGGAAGTTACAATAGACCTAAAAATCCCCAGTGTTTTGATGCTTCTTAGCTGTAGCATCATAATGAAGACATGAGCCATTAAAGGAGAAAAAAAAAAACCCCACCCAAAAGCTCAGGAAGTAGAAGCCTAGGATGTATCTGGAGTTTTGCATTGTTGAAGGTCATTCCCCTCCTAATCAGTGCGCTGTCGCAGCTGGTGTCCATCGAAGACAAGGGCTTGCAGCTGTTTCACATTGGTGGTCATCCACCAAGGTCCCTTCTGGTCATTCCCAGGGTCCAACAGTCCAAGGTACACACATTCCAGCAGACACGTTGTTTTAATCGTTCGGTAGAATTAACCACCGGTGTGAGCAGTGATGGATACAATCGTACTGAAAGACGTAAATCATCTCTAAAAGGTGTTTTATACTATTAAATGTGGAACTAGAAGAGAAACATAAATAGGACAGTAGTGAAACAGTAGCACAAATGATCTGAGAGGGAATGGGGTGCGGTATCTACCAACGGGCCAGCTGGATTGGAGCTGAGGCCATGCCCTCTGTGTGTGCACATGTGCATGTGTATACATATGGAAACCTGCAAGACTGACTTTTGAGATAACAAAGAAGTCCCACCTGTATGTGAAGTTATTTCTGAGCATGAGGTGAGACTAAGAGAAGAGCAACGCAGAAGACTCCTTTAGGGTCTTGACATACATTCAAGGGGCAGTAATCCCTAGTTTTGTATCTGTTGTATCACTTCCCATTCTTCCGGAATCTGAAATAAATCCCAAACATGCCTCTGAATCATCAGGTGGGTGCTTCAGATGCTTCAAAACAACTCGGAGCCATTGCAAGAAAACAGAGACAGTCAGCCAAGTATTGTGCCAGTCTAGCACAAAATTGTCACACACACACACACAAACTAGAAACTCTTTTTTCCTCCCTTAGAGGTGGGGCTTTTTTAATGCATTTTACCATAAGCAGTTATATCATCATTCCTAGTGTAATTATTGAAAACAAGTGACACCCGTTTGTGGCAAAGCCAGTTTATTAGGTTTCTGGGATTGTGTCTTGCCCTTCGCCCCACACATACAAAATAACCCAACTTTACAAATTGGTAAAGTGAAAATACATCTACAAAGTATTCAGGACCTTTGACATCAATTTTGTGGGCAGAACAGTACCACCACAAGCCAGGACGCACACTGAATCCTGTGTTAATGACCATGTTGCCTCAAAGGCAGAACCATTATAACATGCTTTGCGCTGAAGACAAAATTACACACTTAAACATTGTTTCCACACAGTTTTAATGACATGAGGGCCCTTATTTACACGTTGCGAATAACTCAAAGTTTAACAGATTTGCAGATGCTTGATATCAAATTTAACAGTAACACTGTAGCTACATAATTGCCTTACCTCAACCCCCAACCTGACTGACTTCAGGATTCCTCATTCTGGTTTTACTATTAAAAAAGAAAAAAACAAAACCAAAACAAAACCAACCAAAAAAAAAAAAAAAAAAAAAAAAGAAAAAAAAAAAGAACAACAACAAAAAAGAGAACATTTTTTAAAATACTTATTAAAAAAACAATTCAAATGGA